>PVKV010019283.1:0-42640 GCA_004027835.1 Alouatta palliata
CTGCTATCAGTCTATCTACCCACTATCACCCTGTCTACCTGCAATCACCCTATCTACCTGCTGTCAATCTATCTACCCACTATCACCCTATCTACCTGCTATCAATCTATCTATCCACTATCAGCCTATCTACCTGCTATCAATCTATCTATCCACTATCAGCCTATCTACCTGCTATCAATCTATCTACCTGCTATCAATCTATCTACCCACTATCAACCTATCTACCTGCTATCAGTCTATCTACCCACTATCACCCTGTCTACCTGTTATCAACCTATCTACCTATCAATCTATCTACCCGTTATCACCCTATCTACTGATGTCAGTCTATCTACTTACTATCACTCCATCTCCCTACTATCTACCTACCTACTGTCACTCTATCAATCTACCTATCAATTTATCTACCTACTATCAATCTATCATCTACCTCCTATCAAACTATCTACCTATCACTCCATCTACCTACCATCTATCTGCCTGCTATCAATCTACCTACTACCAATCTATCTACTATTAATTTATCTACCTGCTATCACTCTATCTACCTATCAATCTACCTTTTTTCAGTGTATCCACCTGCTATTAATTTATTGACCTGCTATCAATCTATCTACCTACTATCAATCTACTCAGCTGTTCCCTATCCAACCACCCTCCCATCCGTCTACCTACTCACCCATCTGCCTCCCCACCAAATCACCCAATCTCCCATTCACTCTCCACCCATGCGCCTCACCATTTGTTCATCTACCCCACCATCTGTTCATTCGTGTATCCTTCCACCTGTCTGTGGACTCACTCATCCATCTCCTTCCCCACCAAACTAAGCAATCTCCTATTCATCTCTTTAGCCACTTAATTGCCCACCCATTCCTCTACTCATTCACCTACTCATCAGCCCAGCCACCCCTTCACCCACCATTTACTCATCCATCTCTCCACTGCCTACTTCTTCACCACCTACCTACCCACTCTGTACCATAACTCACTCATTTATCCCGCCATCCACCCACCTAGCTACCCACCCACCAATCCTCACCTACCTACTCTTCCACCATCCATTCACTCGTCCACCATTATCTACCATCCAGATACCCAGTGTTTCTCAGTGCTTAATATACATGTAGGTGTGTTGACCGACTGATTGATGGACCGTGATGTTCACTTTCATCCAAACAGCTTCCCCCGCTCCTCCTTTCTCTCTCTCCCTGGCTCCCTCCTCCTCTCCCTTCCTCCTCCTGCCCTTCAGTCCTGCCCCCTCAGCGTTTCCTCCTTGCTTTCTCTTGTTCTTGCCCCAGTCCCTCTGTTCATCCTGTCTGCATTTCCTCACCCCGTTCTTGCCTTAATTTTGAAACAGTTCATTAAGTTCTCAAGTTCAATTATATTTTTTAGAAATTTTATTTAGTTCTTTATTATGTCTCCCTATTCTTTTTAACAAATTATGTCATTTCCCTTTGAGATTTTGCATTCCTCCCAGATATAGCTTACATTTGCAATCACTCTAAACATACGTATTTTACAGTCTCCATCAGATTTTTCTAGTGCCTGAAGCTCCAGGGTCTGAGGCTGAAGCTCCACATCAGGCACCTGTGTGTCTCCTGACATGGTAGATAGATTGTTTCCTTGGGGGGCGCTGTCCTTTTGATCTCTGAGCTCAGCCTGGGCAGGCTGAGTCTTCGGAAGCCCACGGCTGGAATACCCCCTGAGAGTGGCTTTCTGTTGGCTTCAGCTGGGCTCCCCTGGAGATTTATCTTCACAATTTCTATTTTTATGTCCGTAAATTGGCTTGGGGATTCCTAAATCAAGCAGATATTCTAGATGTGAACCCCAAGCCAGAATCATGCAACAGGCCCCAACTCTATATTCTGAAAGGTGATGGGTTTTCTTTGTTGTTGTTTGTTTATTTGTTTTAAGGCCCAGGTTAAAACACGTAAGTTTCCGTCTTGGATTGTGTTTATAACAATATATTTTTCTTCTTCACTCTTGGGCAAGCAGGGGTAGGCAGCCACTTGAGCTTCTGTCTTTTTGCAGTGGTCTCTGTTGCCTCTGAGCCCAAAGTCTCACTTCTTACTCCAGCCTGAGCATTAAACTCAAGCTTCTAGTAACCAAGACTTGAAGCACCTGTGTGAGTTTAACAGGACAGCTTCCCGGGCATCTTGGCATCTTTACTTCTGGTCCATGGGAATATCCCTTTCCTTGGTGTGACGTGGGTCTGCATTGAAACAATATTTGTTATGTTACGGTGAAACAATGTGTGTTACATTATACTTTATCTGGCTCTCCAGTCGGCTGTAGCGCTGACACTGGATGTCTCCTGGGTTCTTCATGCCGACAGTTTAAGGGAAGTAAGCTCTATGATAAGCAGAGCTAGAGAATCCGCCAGGAACAAGACTCTGGCGCTTGGGAAGGTACCTGGATTCCAGGCCAGGTACTGCTGCTTCCCAGCTCTGTGGCCCCGGGGCAGCTCACCCGACCCACACCCAGGGTGTGGGGACTGTATGCTTACATGGGAGCTCTTTGAAAACTGGCAAGCATTTAACCAATATAAAGAATGGCTTTTATGCTCAGTAGCAGGGAGAATAAATAGTAACAACAATGGTCTTTGCGGTGCAGCAGGTGCTCAGAACGATCTATTGAACTCATGAGAACTCTACCCCAGCAGTTTGAAGGCAAACAAACCCCGGAGCCCTAGAGCAGGGTGACAGGAGGCTCCAGGAGACAGCACAGGGTCCAGAATGGATGGGCAAGGCAGGGATTTGACTTGGCTCTTGCAGAGACAGCCAACTGGCCGTCATCTGGCCCTGCCAAGTCCCGTGTGGCACGGGCAGGCTTCACAGCAATTCTCTCTCCAGGTCTGCCCCTCTGGCCTGGCTGGGACAGGTGCCTGGCTCCACAGCCTCTTTGCTGTACAGGAAACAGGTGCTCGTGCCAATCAGCAGAGAGCGCCTGGTGCAGGGTGTGGAGGAGATGAGATAAAAAGTTGGTGTGTGCGCGTGGGTGTGTTTGTGTGTGTGTGTGTGTGTGTGTGTGTGAGGGTGGAGGCTGCGGCGCTGAGTGACCATCAGTTCTGGCCCAGATGCTGAAATGATCGCCTCCAAGAGCCTAATTTTCTTTTCTTTTTCTTTTCTTTTTTCTTTCTTTTTTTTTTTTGAGACAAAGTTTTGCTCTTATTGCCTAGGCTGATGCAATGGCGCAATCTCAGGCCACCAAAACCTCTGCCTCCCAGGTTCAAGCAATTCTCCTGCCTCAGCCTCCTGCGTAGGTGGGAATACAGGCATGCACCACCATGCCTAGCTAATTATTTTTTATTTTTAGTAGAGATGAGGTTTCACCATGTTGGCCCGGCTGATCTCGAACTCCCCACCTCAGGTGATCTACCTGCCTCGACCTCCCAAAATGCTAGGATTACAGGCATGAGTCACCGTGCTTGGCCAAGAGCCTTATTTTCATTCCAGGAAGCTCTCCCCTCACATGATCCAAAAAAACTGTAGGCATCAAGCTCTTATCAGTGAGAGTGGTTTTTTTCCAACCTTTCCTTTCTCTGACCACATCTGCTCCCCCAACCTTTTCATGAAGCAGATGGAGAAGATGTTACTGGCGTCATTTTTTTAGATTAAAACACATTCTACGAGTCAGACACCAGAAGCCCAGTAGAAAAAGCCAGAAGTGCTGGCAACTCCCAAGGTGGCGCTCCCTGCAGCTGCACCAGGTCCGGGGTGAGTCTCTGCACCTGTGACCATCAGGATGCGCTGGGGCCCCACGTGCTTCTGTGGTCAGGCTGACTGCGGAAGGCAGGTTTAAGCTCCTGAAGAGGAAGTCCTTGCTTCTAGGGCTCTCAAGAGGCGAAAGCCCAGTGTGGGGGGTGGGGGGGTCCTGGGACAGGAGCATGGAAGCCTGTGTCATGTGTGGAGACAGCAGTGGTGGGGGGGATTTGGGGGGCGATGATGGAGAGGATCCCTCCATGGTAGAAACCCTTGGAGTTGCGAGATGCGCTGATCAATGCTGATGCCAATGTGGAAGGGGGGCGCTGTTGTTTTTGGGGTGACTGGACCCTGCATGGAGAAGTGAGTCCAATTCTGGCTTTCTGAGCTGCTGGCTGAAGCCCATGGCCATGTGATTATGTCTTCCTGCACCCCAGAAGTTGAGGACTTTGTTCTCACTCGCAGGGAGCCTGGTCAGCTCTGAGATGGGAGCGCTGTGGTGTACCCTGGAGGTGTTTCCTGCTCTCCAGAAGCTGGCCGTGGGGAGGACTGAGGGGTAGGTGGGGAGGGCCAGGCAGGCCCCTCCAGCCCCTTTGAGGTTGTATTCATAAGGTATGAGCATGCATTTTCTTTTCTTTTTGTTTTTTCATTTTAAGACGGAGTTTCACCATGTTGGTCAGGCTGGTCTTGAACTCCTGACCTCAGGTGATCCGCCCGCCTTGGCCTCCAAAGTGCTTGGATTACAGGCGTGAGCCCCCGCGCCCGGCCGAGCATGCATTTTCATGGGTAGAGGAGCCGTAGCATCCATCAGATCCCAGGGATGGAGCTTTCATGGGTCCAGAGAGTGCCATGTTCTTCTGAAGCCTGCGAGGCTCCTGAGAGGGGCAAACTTTTCCATTGCTCTTAGCTGGAGATTTAACTGCCCAGCCCTAAGCTCCTCATCAGCAAGGTGGGATGCAGCCCCAGGCATTGACCTCCTGGGTGTCCCGAGCCCTCAAGCCCCAGGCAAAGAGGGAGGATTCTAGCCTCATCCCAAGGTGGGTCAGAACTCCACATACCCAGCAGCCTGCAGAGATCCTTAGTGGTCCCAGCCCCCGAGTCCCTGCTCTGAATGCTTGGTGAAGACCTCCTCTGTGTAAAAGGTCTCTCTCAAGGCAGTCCTCTGACTCAAGGGACAGATTTGTCCTGGTGCCTTCCTGGGGGGTCCAATCCTGACCTCGGAGTGGGGAGGGTCTCTAGGTTCAGATTAGCACCCCTGCTTTTACCTATGAGAGCCTATTGTCTCTGCTTGCCATGCTAGTAACAGACCACTGCCTCAACGATGAAAACCCATTTTTGACATCCAACATGTTAATTAGCATAGCCACTAGGGTTGATGGGGACAGAGCCACAGGAGTGCCATAGGGTCCCCCCTGCACTGCAGCCTCTGTTACAACTTGCTGGAGGGAGATTCTTGACTAGGGCCAAGGCTAAGCCCAGAGGGGAGCATTGGCACATTGTCAGCCCATGGCGTTTGCAAGTGAAGTGCAGACAGGGCAGGCGGGCTTTGGGGAGGGGCTTGCTTATTTGTTTTTAATCCCAATTTAGTTTTCCCAAAGGCAAGCACATGGAAACTACGGCCCTCACAGAAGGCGCATCTGTCTGGCATCTTGGCCATGAATCAGAGCTGCTCGTGATGAATCAGAAATGCTCGTGCAGCCCTTTGCAGAGGCATCAATCCACACCCTTGTTAACTGATCGGGTTTTGACATTCCTGACAGTTCTGCCTGCCGCAGATGGTGTAATTACTGGGTCTAATGAGAGGGTTGAGCACCTTCCCATTTGTCACCCTGCCATTCTCCAGCACGGCTGGATTCTGCCCTGTGACTGTTATGCCTGGCGCAGTTCTCAGTGGGATTCCCACCCCTCCTCCCGAGGTCCCTTCTGAGCACCTGCTCCCCATCACACAGACTTTTATTTACCCTGGACTTCTCCGGGTGCCAGCACCTCTTCCTTCACACACTGGGAGCCACGGCCGGCACTTCCATGGAGCAGTTCACTCCCTGTCGCATCTACCACCATCAGCGCTGGCCAGGGGCCCAGCATTCAGCCTCTGCCTGTTACTCCTGACCCACTTTGTTTCCTGAATGAGCCTTTCCTGTGGATGGAGGAGGCTCCAGGAGAGTTTTGGTGGATTTAAGTAACCCCACAGGAAGGAGAAGCCAGCAGGGGAGTTTGCTGAGGCCTGGCACCATCCTTAGGGCTGCACGTGGGAACAAGAAGGGAACCATTCCCCTTGCTTGCTTCACTTTCAGATTCAGGCAGGGCCCATATTTTGTAAGAATTTTGTCTTTCTGTATTCCAGTTGTAAACTATTTCAATTATTAAAACTTTAAAACAGGTTTCTGGCTGGGCGCAGTGGCTCACACCTGTAATCCCAGCACTTTGGGAGGCCGAGACGGGTAGATCACTTGAAGTCAGGAGTTCGAGACCAACCTAGCCAACATGGTGAAACCCTGGCTCTTCTAAAAATACAAAAAAGAAAAAAAAATAGCTAGGCATCATGGCACACCCCTGTAATCCCAGCTACTTGGGAAGCTGAGGCATGAGAATCGCTTGAACTTGGGAGGTAGAGGTTGTAGTGAGCCGAGATCAGGCCATTGCACTCCAGCCTGGGTATCAGAGTGAGACTCTATCTCAAAAAATAAAAAACAGGTTTTAAAATCAGGATTTATGATGCCTCCGATAATATTTCTCTGTTTCACAGTACCAGTTGGAGTGCTCAATATTTTTTTTTTTTTTTTTTGAGACAGGGTCTTGCTCTGTCAGGTAAGATAGGCTGGAGTACAGTGGTGCAATCACAGTTCACTGCAGCCTCCAGCTCCCGGGCTCAAGCGATCCTCCTGCCTCAGCCTCCCAAGTAGCTGGGACTACAAGCATGCTTCACAAACCCAGCTAATCCTTAAATTTTTTGTAGAGATGCCATCTCACTATATTGCCCAGGCCAGTCTCGAACTCCTGGGCTCAAGCGATCCTCCTGCCTCAACCTCCCAAAGTGCAGGGATTACAGACATGAGCCACCACACCCAGCCTTGAGAGAACTCCTCAACTCTCTACTGAAGGACTTGGTCCTAAGCCTGGGCTTCCCCATTTCTAAAATGGGGATGTTTCCTCCTACTTGCGCTGGTGGCTGCAAGGTTTATATGAATTAGTATTTCTAGATTGGGTGAGGAGATTCTCAAAGCAGGGGAAGGCATATCTGAAAGAGCTAAGGGGTTTTTCAGATGCACTTGACCGTTCACTCTTCCCACCTGAGAGCGTCTGACTTAGCTTTGTAGATGGTCAGAAACTTTTGGACAGGGCCTGGCTCCATGATGAAGAGCTGAGGTCAGCCAGCTATGGCTCACACACCACATCCAGCCCATTCCTAGCTTCAGCCTCAGTCTCCCAAGTAGCTGAGATTACAGGCACGTGCCACCATACCCAGCTAATGCTTTTATTTATTTTTTGTAAAGACGGGGTCTCTCTGTGTTGTCCAGGCTAGTCTTGAACTCCTGGGCTCAAAAAATCCTTCCACCTCAACCTCCCAAAATGCTGGGATTACAAGCATGAGTTAGAATGGTTTTTGCATGTTCAAATGGTTGGGAAAAAATGAAAAGTCAGATATTTCTGGATGTGTGAAAATGACGTGAAGAACATTTCAGTGCTCATAAAGTTTTATTGGAACGTGGCCACTCTTTTCACGTTATCTGTGGCTACTCATGTGCTACAACATAAGTTGATGCCGGGGGTGGAATAGCTCCACGTGGCAGGCCAAGCTAAGAGCATTTCCTGGGCAGTCCTTGACAGACAGTCATTGATTTTGGAGTCTGACACTTGCCGTTGGAATCTTTTCTGTAAGACCGAAAGAGTTATGTGATGTCCCAACTCCAGTCTGGACATTTGCAGAATAGGAGAGGGTTTTGTGATTGTTTGAGTATTAAATAAGATAATGCTTTGAAGTTCCAAGCACTCCTAGCTTAGGTGCTTATTAAATGAGTCTCCTTTTTCCCTTTTCTTGGCTCTCTTTGGAAACTTCCCTCTGATGGCACACATTCCAGATTTGTGCTTCCTGCCATTCAGGAAATATTCACAGAGCCTGCCCTGAGCTTGACCCTGGGAGATGAAATAACAGGGGCAGCCTTGTTTCTAGGGACCTCCTGGATCCCCCAGTGGGTGACGATGCCATGGACAACTGCTGTGACGAAGTTGCATCCCAGTGGTTTGGGAACACAGAGGGAAGGTGGTTAATTCAGCCTGGGGCAGTGGGACCAGCTTCAGAATGAGAAGGGGGGGTCTGGGGTTAGTATTGCGGGTGGGCACCCACTAGGGGTGTGAGAAGAGCTTAGAGAAGGCAGGAGACGATCGGCAATGCCTGGTGGCTGTTAAGCGCTTACCAGCTACCAGCCTCTGTTTTAGGGGTTGCATGAGCTCTGGCCCATTTCATCTCACTTTCTCCCAATGAGGCAGGTGTTATCAACCATGCCATATGAATGAGGGGGCTTGGGCACAGAGGGTTAATTGGGTGCCCAAGGTGGGGCCAAGGTTCAAGCCACAGGCAATGGGATCCCAATGCCAGGGTCTTGACTGCTGGACCGTAGAGCTACGTCATGGGGACCTGTCCTTGAAATGCTAGGCTGCAAGGACTGGACTTGGGCCTGGGGCCAGCAGGGAGCCATGAAGGGATATGAGGAGACAGCACTGTGATCAGGGCATGTTTTGAAAACCCTAGTCTCTAGAAGTGCAGAGGGGCTCATAGCAGGGACACCGTCATTTTCCAAATGTCAGCCACCCCAGGGCATCGTCTTGCCCCTGTGTTGTTAAGAGCCTTGGTGGGATTAGCTGAAAATAGCGATGATGTCAACCCATGCAATGCACATCACCACAGTCATGGGGAACTGGGGCCGCCTGAGGTTGATTTGCACACCCTGTGGACACAGTTGTGTCATGGAGCTAGAAATGCTGGTTGACCCAGCCTTGCCTCTCAGATTGAATCTTGGCGCTTTCCTAGCTGGGTGGTCTGGGGCAAGTCAGTTTACCTCTCTGTACCTTGGTGTCCTCATCTGTCACACTGGGATTGTGATGGTACCGCCTTACGCGTGGTCAGGTGAGTCCACTGGGCTCGTCTGTGTAAAGTTCTGAGAGCAGTGCCCAGCACCCCGCTGAGTGCCCAAAATGACAGTATGATGTGGTAGTAGCAGGCTAACTTGCTGCCGCTGTTGCCACAGCCTGGTCTTGAGTGCCATTCCTAGGATGTGGCAAACAAAGAAAAGCCAGCTGCAGAATGACAGGGCCCAGTGCCAACGTGCCCTGGTCTCCAAAGCCAAGTCAGGCAGGACAGAGTGTCTGAGAGCTCTTTGTGTCCAGAGAAAGGGCTGGGGGTTGGTTGCACCTCCTGCTAACACACACACACACAGGCACGCACACACACAGATACGCGCGTGTGCACATGCACACACACACACGCACGTGTGCACATGCACGCGTGTGCATGCACACACACACACAGGCAGGCTATGGGTTTTCTGGCCTTCAGGCTATCTGGGCTAAGGACATTCATGGCTGGTGATTCTCTTCCTCCTGCAGGACCGGGTGGATCTGCTGGAACAGGTGGCCCGGGAACATGAAGTGTACCAGGCAGGCGTGGATGAGTTCCAGCTGTGGCTGAAGGCGGTGGTGGAGAAGGTGAACGGCTGCCTGGGGCGGGACTGCAAGCTGCCCATCACGCAGCGCCTATCCATACTGCAGGTAATCCCCAGCTGTGTCTCAACCAGAGGCCCTGGGGCACTCACAGAGGGTGGGTTCTATGTTATAGTTTCTTTAATAGGACAGTGCTTGGTGCCACAGAATATACAAATACCCATGGCCCACAGACCCCTGTGAGGAGAAGCGTGGAATCTCGTATGAAACGCTGGCGTCGTCACAGGCTATGGAAATCTCTGGCCAGCAGAGCATTTGGAAATCCAGGCCCACAGCAGTAAGGTCAAGGCCAGTGGGTCTCAAATGGGGGCATTTGGCAATATCTAGAGACTCCTCACCCCAGGGAAAATCTTTGGCAATGTCCTAAGAAGGGGTACAGTGGTGGGTGCTGCTATTACACCCAGTGGGTGGTGGCCAGAGATGCTGAAAAACACCCCACAGTGCACAGGGCAGCCCCACACAGCACAGAACCACCCAGCCCACACTTCAGCGGTGCCCAGTGAGAAGAACCATGGTGCGGGCCTCAGCCTGCTGTCGGCAGAATTGGGGTCCCGACTTCTCACCTGCTGCGTGGCCCCATCTCCAGACTCCCTGACTCCCTCCACAAAGTGAATGGATAGAATGTCTTTAGTAATTCAGAACCACCTGCTAGTTTTTGCCACAGCTGTACAGTGCCCGAACTATTTCTTTAACATTTATGTTTAAATGGACTCATTTTTTGAAAAGCGCTGATGATTAGTTATTCAGAAAGGAAACACATCACTGTCATCAGTGGAAAAGAGGGTGCCGATTCCAAATAGGCAGATAACCACACAAATAAGTACAATGAAACCAAATGGAGCCGTTTGGTTCTATTTGGCTCCACAGTGTTGCCAGCTGAAAGTGTGGAAAGGAAGATATAAACAAATGTCAGAAAGTGTTAAAGACAGAAGCACCCAACAGAGACTTTCTCCTTGACTAAATCAGATGGCTTGGAAAAGACTTACAGGAAAGCAAAAGTGTTCTCGGGGTGGTGGTGGGTGGTGGGTCCATGCACTCAAGGCAGACAGCCCAGCCCTTGGGAAGACCCCTCTGGCTCCAATGCAGGCCGCCAGGAATCAGTGTTTCACATGGCAGTCCTAGGTCTGCTTTGGAAAATGCAGCCACTTTTTTTTTTTTTTTTTCCCTGCCTGTTTTTCCCTCACCCGCTCCACCCTCTTCAGGACATTGCCAAAGATTTTCCCAGGGGCGAGAAGTCTTTGGAGAGGCTGGAGGAGCAGGCTGTGGGCGTCAATCGGAACACCTCTCCTTTGGGTGCAGAGAAGATTACTGCAGAACTGGAAGAGATGAGGAACATTCTGGAGAAACTGCGCGCCCTCCTGGAGGAGGAGGAGGAGCGGCTGCGGGGCCTGCTCAAGTCCAGGGGAGCCTGTGAGCAGCAGATTAAGCGCCTGGAGGCCGAGCTCAGCGAGTTCAGGATGGTCCTGCAGAGGCTGGCTCAGGAGGGCCTGCAGCCTGTGGCGAAGGCCGCGACCAAGGACGAGCTGGTGGCCCACTGGAGACGCTACTCGGTAAGCGTGCTTGGCCGAGTCACGGAGCCTGGGGTCCTGTCTGTGCGCTCAGACCTCCTCTGTGATGGAGAATCGGGCTGAGCCTTGAGCTCACTCATGCTGCTTCTCCAGGACTCTTGGTTTCTCAGCTTCCTGAGCGGGGAATGGACAAGTTGGGTGTTTATCTTCATTTTCTGGATGAGGAAGCTGGGCCTGCAGAGATTTTTTCCCCTCAGCATCCCTAGGGTCACATGGTGGGTCTGTGAGTAAATAACAGCAGAGGCAGATTGGGCAGCCAGGTTTGGGCCTCAAAGCTACTCTCTTGCCCAGTGGTGGGATAAAGGCTGGGCTTCCTCTGCATGGAACAGGAAATGTTGGATCAGAAGGGGAAACTCTTACTGTGGAGATGCTGGGGAACAAACATGGGCCCCTAGGAGGCCAAGCAGCAGAGGCCCACGGTGGCAGGGGGTTGTTCCCAGACCCAGACACGACATCCCATCAGAGGCTCCCCCGTCCCTCACTCCAGGTATATGCGCTGAAGCTTGACTTGTGGATAAAGAAAGTTTTAAAATAAGAAGCATCAGCCCTCCTTACCTGTGTTTATGTATCGTTAACTCAGTATCACGACTCCATGAGAGGAGATATCTACAAGCAGAGCCCCCCCAGCTCTTATCTGCACTCTGCCACTGTTGCTGTATTTTTTTCTCTTACTTCTAATCTTTGCCCATATGCAAAAATATTTTTTGTAGGGAGAAACAAAGGGCACGTACTCTTCAGGGCTGTCTTCTCATCTGGTCTCGTAGCAGACCAGGTTACCCTGCAGTGGTCACCTTCCTGCCAAGAGCACTGTCCTCCCTTTGGGGCTGTCTGCCTCAATGCGCGTTGGAGGTGGTATGGTACAGTGGTTAGGGATGGGGGCTTCGGGGCCAGACTAGCTGGGCTGAAGTCCTAGTTTCTCCCCTTGCTAACCAAGTGGCTTTGGGAAAATGACTTTAACCTCTGTTATGCGTGAAACGAAGCACTGAGAGGCTAGGTGACTTGCCTGTGGTTATACATCCAATAGGCGGAGACAGGGATTTTAACTTGAACCCAGGTTATCTGACTCAAGGTCACACGCTTCCAACCACTGGGCCAGCTCAGGCTCCAGTTCTGGAAGATTAACATAGCAAGAGGAGCAGACCAGGAATCCAGACATCAGCGGATCCGTCCCACCGGGACTACAACCCCGGATGCTCCCAAGAGAACAGGGGGCTGGGTGTGACTTGTGGCATCCCTCTGCTGACCAGAACAGGACCCCTGTCTGTTTCAGGGAGACTGACTGTTTGCAGCTAACATGGAAGTCAGGGTGGTTTTGTGGCTTATCCAGTGTCCTGTCAGGAAATGCAACTACCTGGCAGGGCCCACCTGCCTGAGCCTCCCAGGGAATCAGCAAATGAAACCTGACAACATGATCGGTACCAGCATGGCGCGTTAGAGCTGGAAGGGATGCAGTCTTATTTTACAAGGAGGGAAACTGAGCCTAGAAAAAGGTCACACTTAGCCAGGCCACCCAGCCATGGTGCAGCGTCCCACAGTGGCTCCTCCAGGAATGAGGGCCCTGGGTGTCCTGCACTGCCTCAAGTTGATGACGGGCCTTCCAGTGGCCTGGACAGGCCTCTCTCTGGGGGCAGCCCCCGGTCTTGCTCACCCCTGCACCCTGGCCTTTCCTTGGCCAAATCCCTGGAGGCCAGCCGGCTTTCCTGGCCTCTTCATGAATGATTTCCAAGCTGCCAGTTCCCTCAAACCAACTGTGTCTGATCTTCCATGAAAACTTTCATAGACATCATTGCATTTGCTAACTAATTGAATCGCAATAGGAATATTTTTGAGAATGAACAGGGCTGGCTGGGCAGATTCTGTGTCCTTCTGCTTACATGGTGGCCCCTGTTGCCCCAGCTGCTGCCTAAAATCCTTCCCTCTATTTGCGCTTTCTCCCCTGAGCTTAATACTCTTATCCCTGTTCATCCGTGGATACCCCCAGCTAAACCTAATTGGAGCTGCCCCTGGTTCCTCGTGCCTAGAGGATTGAGCAGAGGTCGTTAAAAAAAAAAAAAAAAAAAAAGAAGGGGAAAGCACAAGGCTGCCTCCTGGGCTTGAGGGAGCTGGGGATGGAGGGACAAAGGTACCCCTGCTCTGTGCCAAGTGCCTTGTCAATATCACCCGACCCATGTGGTTGGTGAGAGTGGCCCCATTTATCAATGAGGAAACAGCCCAAAGTGAACAGCTAGGAAAAGACAGAGGTGGGTCTCCCGCCAGCTCTGTGTTATGCCAAAGCCCATGCACTTTCCACTACCCCACCCTGCCTCCTACTGAGCAGGGCCAAGCTAGGTGCTGGGAGTCGTGCAGATCAAGGTCAAATGCGGAACTTCCCGGGACAGCAGGGAAAGGCTGTGTCTGGAGTGTCTGCACACAGTGAAGTGAAGCAACTGGGGAATAGTCCATGCAAATATCTTCTAGGCCTGCCGAGAATAATCGCCGGGTTGACAAAGCATGTTTAGAGGCAGGAAGAGGCCCTGCTCTGATGTCGGGTCCACCGTCTACAGACTCTGCAACCATCAGAGAACCCTTAGCCCAAGTTTCTGTGTAAATAACATGGGGACACAGAGACTAGCCTTTCAGGGTTGTTGCGAGGCTTAAACAAATAGGACACCCAGGGCGCTCAGCCTGGCATCGGTGTCTCCTGAGTATTAGTTATTTGTATCATCAGGTGCTAGTGTTTGCCACGACAATGCTGGGAGGTAGGGGATAATAAAGAACAGAACTGTAGCCAGCGACAGACATAAAGGCAGAGTTCCAAGTCATGGAGCTGGAGATGAGAGGGCCAGGGCTGAGCCTGAGTGGGGCCCCAGTTCCTACCCTTGCTGACAGTTTCCTCCCAGCCTGACCCAGCCTCGCTGGCCACACTCACTCCCGTGCACACGCGCACTGGTCCCGTTGAGGAGCCTCATGCCCCCACCCCGGCTGTGTCATCATATGCTGCAGGCAACACAGGCAGCGCTGGCCTCGGAGGAGCCCCGGGTAGCCCGGCTGCAGGCCCAGCTGAAGGAGCTCATGGTCTTCCCCTACGACCTGCAGCCGCTCTCCGACAGTGTCGTCGCTGCCATCCGGGAGTATCAGAGGTATCTGGGCAGGTCAAGGGTGGTGGGACTCAGGGTGTGCTGGAACCCACGTTTCCCCACCTCCGGAAGGCGGGCTTGCTTTCTCCTGCAGCCTAGTAACTTCTAAATCATTTTGGCACCTCTCAATGACGGGCTTTTACAGATTCTCACTGGGCTCAGACACTGTCTCCTTTGACTGTTTTGCATTTGCTCCCAGAAAGAGGCCTGAATTTTGCATTTATCCAGGCTAGTGGCTTAGCTACCCATCCAGTCATGACTCTTTAGGCAGATTAGCACTGGGGAGGGGTGATGGCCCAAAGGGAGGGCTTTTCAATTACATTCCATTCCGCTACCTTCTGACGCTGACTTCAATATCTGAGTGTCTCCAGACCAGCCTCTGCCTGCCCTGCAGCCCCCAGGCTCAGGCACAGCAGGGCCTCCAGCTTCCATTTAACTTCTACAGATAATTTTTCAAATAGAATGTCCAGCACCAAGTCATAGGTAACTGGTACCTGAAACCTCCGTAAGAGAAACCAGAAGGAGAGGAAGACCCTTGGCCACTCTGTCTTTGCCTTCAGCAGAGCAACAGCTCTGTATCTTCCCTGTGCAGAACAAAGTGTTGATTTGAAATCTGTTACCTGTCTTCGCTGCGTGAGCCTCAGAGGTGTTCTGAACATGGCACAACTTTCCCCGTGGCTGTTGGGCATCTCCTACCTTTGCCTGGTACGGGGGCTCCTTCAGAATGGACGTAGGGAGCTCCCACCTTTGCTGTGTGTCTCTCATCCCGCAGCATGCTCAGGCCCACATCTATAAAATGGGGGCAGTGGCCTGGATCCCCCATGGGATGCAAAGGTAGGGGTAGGGCTGGGGTTGGGGGTTGGATTTCCTATGCACAAAGCAAGCAGGGAGATGGAGTGGCCAAGGGTCTTCCTCTCCTTCTGGTTTCTCTTACCGAGGTTTCAGGTACGGGTTACCTATGACTTGGTGCTGGACATTGTATTTGAAAAATTATCTGTAGAAGTTAAATGGGCCTAGGATGATGGGATCTTATTCAAGAAAGGGTTTCATTTGCTTCTGCCAGGTGCCTGGGGGCAGGCAGGACTGGCCTAGGGTCTCCATAATTTGTCCTCAGGGCCTGTAGTTCCCTGGTCGTGAAGTTGGGCCGTCCGTCCATTTCACTGGCTTGCTTGCAGTGTGCTTTCATCCTGAAGGCATGACCTTTGTGATCCCAGCTTCACTTGAGGCGCGGTTTTCAGAATCTGCCCGTCTTTGATAGGCCCTTACCCTGAGAGGCTGCCAAAACCCTAACTCAGTTTTGCAGCTATTTCTTCCAGATTGGCAAATGCCCTAGCTTTGGATGTTAGACTCACATTTTTTTTTTTTTTTTTTTTTTTTTGAGGCAGAGTCTCACTCTGTCAGCAGGTGCCAGGCTGGAGTGCAGTGGCGAGACCTCGGCTCACTGCAACCTCCGCCTCCCGAGTCCAAGCAATTCTCCTGTCTCAGCCTCCCGAGTAGCTGGGACTATAGGCGCGCGACCCCACGCCCAGCTAATGTTTTTGTATTTTTAGTAGAGACGGGGTTTCACCATGTTGGCCAGGATGGTCTCGATCTCTTGACCTCATGATCTGCCCGCCTCGGCCTCCCAAAGTGCTGGGATTGCAGATGTGAGCCACCGCGCCCGGCCTAGACTCACGTTTCTATTATTTGTTTTTTTAAAACTTCGATCAAGCAATTTTTTTGTCTTTTGTTTTTGTACTCAGTGGGAAGGCGAGTCTGAATTAATTTTCTTCCGTGACTGGAAGAATAATGTCTCCATGTGTCACCTCATGTAACACTTAGAATGATTGTATGAGAGGGGTGCCCTTTTCAGAGGCAAGAAAGCTGAGGCTTATTAATGTTGAGCCACTTAAGGTCACATAGCTGGCTCCAAACTCCCAGCTCTTTACACCTACTATAGAATCAGAGAACACTCAGTCCTCTTATTTATTTATGTATTTATCTGGAGATAGGTGTCACTTTGCCACCTAGGTTGGAGTGCAGTGGTGCAATCACAGCTCACTGCAACCTCAAACTCCTTGGCTCAAGCAATCCTCCTACCCAGCCTCCTGAGTAGCTAGGACTACAGGCATGCACCATGATGCCTGGCTAATTTTTAAATATTTTTTATAGAGATGGGATCTTGCTATGTTGCCCAGGCTGATCTCGTACTCCTGGCCTCAAGTGATCCTCCTGCTTTGGCCTCCCAAAGTGCTAGGAGTACAAGTGTGAGCCACCATAACCTGCCCATGCATGCAAATTATAAAAGAGCCTACAGGTCCCAGGGAGCCCCAGTGTCTGTTCTCAGGAAGACTCCAGGCCTGCAACTGATGCCTTTTCATGGCGATATTAACCAAAGTCCCTTCCAGCTACATCTTGTGACTACTGCTGCAGACACCCCCAGCAGATGAGATAGGAGAGGGCCCACCCTGGGAGGAGTGAGCAGTGCACAGTGGGCCTCTTGAGGGTCTCAGCAGAGGCCCCACCCCTGGACTGAAGCCACTCTCTCTCCTCCCTCGTTTTCTCCCTCCACGGTCCTCGCAGCCTGAAGGGGAAGAGTGCCAGGCTGCGCAATGCTGCAGGGGTGGAGCTGTGGCAGCATTTCCAGCGGCCTCTGCAGGATCTGCAGCTGTGGAGGGCACTGGCCCAGCGGCTCTTGGAGGTCACTGCCAGCCTTCCGGACCTGCCTTCCCTTCACACCTTCCTGCCCCAGATCGAGGTAACAGTGTTCCTGCCAACTGGGTGTGGCTGGGGTGGGCTGCTGGTGGGGCATGGCGTTTCAGCCTCTCTCCCAGGGGAAGGTCCATTGCCGGATCTTCCGGATATCTAGGGAGAGCTCCCTGCGCCCCATCTGCTGAGTCCTGGTGCACAGGGAGTGTCCATGCTTGCTTGTTACAGTGACAAAGGTCAGCTCGGCTCCTGGACAGGAGGTGAAGCCTGCTGCCTGGGGTTAACCCGAGGTTCCGTACGGATGCTCCCCACCTGCAAGCATCTCCCAGGTGGAGGCATCAGCAGTCCCGAAAGAGCAGCGTTATCAGGCCATTGTCTTTACTGCGACTGCAAGTGGCAGGAAACCTGACCTGACCTGCAGTGGCTTAAAACAGTGACATTCAGGCAGTCCAGGGTGCCAGGCCACAGCTCAGCGGTGTCACCAGGACCAGGCCCTTCGTAGACCTAAGCCAAGTCTCCCTTCATGGCCCCAGCATGGCTGCTATGGCCCCAGACATGGACCTCCCATGAACAACTGGCTCTGGACAGAGCCGGCAGCGCACGGGGCCCTCTCCACCTCCACTTCCGCCTTTCACATCCTCCCCTGACCATGGCACACTCCCCTTACTTGACTCATTGGCCAGTCAAGGTCATATGACTATTCCTGGACCAATCACTGGCAAGGATGATGGGATTACTATAACTTGTTTGTACCAATTAGACTCAGCGCCCCGGAGCTGAGCCCTTTGCGCCCCAAAATGCTGGTAGTTTGGGAAGAGAGAAGGAGGAATGGCTGTGGGATGGGCAGCAGACAGCATCTGCCATGATGCCCATCACTACGGTGTCCCCAGGGTGCCTGTACATACTGCCTCTGGCATCACTGAACTCTGAAGTCATCAGATGATTTTGTGTCTAGAGATTCTTAGACACAAAGAGTGGGAAAAGACTCAAACGTGAGATGTAAGTCCCGGTTTATATCAATTTTCATTCTAATTATAAAGGGCATGCCTACTTGGACAGTGTAAAGGTGTGTGAAGAAGAAAACAAAAAGCTCCCGTAATCCCACAAGCCATAGAGACGAACATGTTGGGGCAATTTCTCCATTGCTTTTTCTGCCACCTTGGTATTACTGGGGAGAACCATAACCGGGGTTGGCCCCTGCTCACCATTGGGTACACTACTTGGCCATGTGCCTGCGTTTTGAAACGTCTACACTTGTGATTTTCCACTTGGGGCTTATGTTGGAACAAGAGTTTGTTTTCTCTCTTCACTTTTTGTTTTGTTTTGTTATGTTTTTTGGAGACCAAGTCTCATTCTATCACCCAGGCTGGAGTGCAGTGGTGCGATCTCGGCTCACTGCAACCTCTGCCTCCTGGGTTCAAGCGATTTTCCTGCCTCAACCTCCCAAGTAGCTGGGATTACAGGCATGTGCCACCACACCCAGCTATTTTTTTGTATTTTTGGTAGAGATGGGGTTTCACCATGTTGCCCAGGCTGCTCTCGAACTCCTGATCTCAAGTGATCCGCCTGCCTCGGTCTTCCAAAGTGCTAGGATTACAGATGTGAGCCACCGTGCCCAGCCTCTCTTCATAGTTTTTAAGCTGCAAGGCATGACCTTTCTTTCCAAGGGTCCAGTGGCCCCCTTCTCCCACCCCCATCCTCTAAAGGATGATTGCCATCTTTATTACGTACTCCTTAGGGCATCCTGGAGTGAATTTCTTATGTGCCACAAACCTCAGTTTTAGATCAGAAGATCCCAAATCTATCCTTTATATCTGATGAAATCCATTTAGATATTTCCATGAGATATGGTCACCAAGAGACAGAAGATTTAATTGTAATTTTTGTGTATTTGGGATCAAGT
This sequence comes from Alouatta palliata, assembly GCA_004027835.1. Lineage (NCBI taxonomy): Eukaryota > Metazoa > Chordata > Mammalia > Primates > Atelidae > Alouatta > Alouatta palliata. The sequence continues at coordinate 18,701 of PVKV010019283.1, forward strand.
TCTGTAATTGTATATTCTGATATTTTCACTCCACACATTTGAGCTTTTTTTTCCTCAGCATTATTTAAAATCATTCAAATAAAAGTGATCATTTTCAATGGCTGGATAATATTCTGTTTTGGAGTATGCCATAATTTAATGTGTCCACAATTGGAAGTTTAAGTTGTTTTTGATTTTTGTCATAATTTACATATTTTGAATATGCATGGGTAGTTTTATTTCCATTTCTACCATGATCGCCCTCATTTTGCAGTTGAGGGATCAGATCCAGGGAACCTATTTGGCAAAAGAGGAAACTGAGGCTCAGAACTGCCCGTGGCTTCCCAGCTAGTACGTAATCTAGACTCATGATCTCAACTCCGCAGCCTAAACTCTTCCGTGATCTGGTGTCTGGGCTTGGTGAAAAGGGGGTACAGGTGACTCCCTACAGTGAGAGGCTGGACCTCTGTGTGGCTGGGCACCAGCTAGATGCTCTGGTATGCAGGTCATGCCAGTACAGCTGCACCACTGTGGTTACACTGCCTCCTCCAGGAACGTCTGCCCTTCCAGGCCCATCATCAGTACTGCCTTCTCCAAAGCAGTACTCGATCTCCCCAACCGGGAGTGTCCACCTCTGCTTTAAACTCCCGCCGCGCTAGCTCAAGCTTTGCTTAGGAGAATGATCACTTTCTGTCTTGTATTGAAGTGGCTTACCTGGGTTGGAATCTTTGCTCTTTCTCTCCCCATCCTGTGCCTGGCTCAGTGTTTTAAGTCTGAGAGTGGGTTCTCAGCAACATCATCAGGTATAAAATGAAAGCACTCTGGCCAGCCAAAGGCAAAACTTCAGGCTTCCAGAACCCCAGACTCTCGACTAGAAATGCAGGAGGTGCTTACCTGAAACAGCTGGAGAGGCAGCAGGAGTCAGAAGCTTGGTCAGGCTCTAAGAGCTGCAGGGCTTTGGGGGCAAGAAGAGTGAGTGTAGGCTGAGAATGGGGTCAGGGAAGGCTTCCTGGAGGGGGCAGTGCCTGGGCTGCTTAGAATTCAGGCTGTATGAGAGGCTGCTGCCATTCTAGGAGGCTTCTGAGTCCCCTTAGTTCCTCTCTTTGCCTGGCAAACTCTTGCACATCAGTACTCTTCTGAGTATCACCTCCTCTGGGAAATCTTCCTCAATTCTCTCTGCTCATGCTCCTACAGGCCTATAGCTACCTTCAAAATGTCCAAAACACTGCTGCAGGTAGCGCTGGGGGTGCGCCCCACCGTTGTTGGTGAAGAGGGATCTTTGAGTAGAGGATCAGGCTGGCTGGGTCTGGGTTCTGCTGCATTGTGACCAGTTGATGGTGGAGAGCCAGCTAGCTGGGAGGATCTGCATGGTCCAGGTGCGTGAGGCTGAGGGTGCGTCACGGTCAGGGGCAGAGGCCGTGGAGATGAGACAGACTTCCGAGGCATGCAGGAGGTGGATATTACTCAGGCTTGAGTATCAAGACAGATGTGGGAGGCTAGAGAAGACCCAAAGCTGACCCCGAGACTCAGGGCCTCACCAGCACATTCCTGCCAGCTCATTCTGAGTTTGCTGCTTCCTCAGACACCTGCACAAAGGCGCAGCTTCCTAAGCAGTTGCAGTGAGAACAGGTGTGCCCCGGCTCTGTCTGTTTCTGAGCTTTGTTCTGCCCCGTCTGAGGTTCATGGAAGGCTTGTCTCCCCCAGGCAGCCCTGATGGAAAGCTCCCGCCTGAAAGAGCCGCTGACCATGCTGCAGCTGAAGAAAGACCTCCTGATTGGTGTCTTTGGCCAGGAGAGGGCCACGGCACTCCTGGAGCAGGCGGCGGGTTCCGTGAGGGACAGAGACCTGCTGCATAACAGCCTTCTGCAGAGGAAAAGCAAACTGCAGGTAGGCGTCCCCGGGCATCTGCTCAGGACTCGGCCTGGCCACGGGGCTGGAGTACCCAATGGGGAGGCAGATGGCCCTGTGTTCTAAGCTCAGCTCTGCCACTTGCCACTGTGTGGCCCTGGGTGTATCCCTTTGTCCTTGACAGTCTCAGGCCCCTCATGTGTAAACTGGGGAGGATTCCTGCATGGTTCCTTTAATTGGTTTCCCAACCACCTGTCTGACTCCAGCCCTGTCCCCAAACCCCCTGCAATCGAATTGAATCCCACCCAGTCTTCTGCAGAGAACGACAGGAGGGTCAAATAAGAAAATGCCAATAAAAGCCCTTGTAAAATTTCAACCACCCTGGAGCTGGAAGCTCGTATTATTAATGACACCTTTCTGAATGACCACATGACATCAATGACATGTGGACAGCTTATTCTTTTAGGTAACAAAGGTTTGCTGAGCATCTAATGACGGTGACAATAATAACTACGATCCATGGGGCACTGGCTATGGGCCAGGCAGTTGCTAAGAGCTCCAGATCCTGGATCGTGTCTAGTCCACGTAAGAGCACTATGAGAGAGGCTCTGTTACTTTGCTTGTCTTACACATGAGGAAACTGAAGCAGGATGGTCAAGAAAATGGTTCGTGGTCCCCAGGGGTTACAGCGAGGACCCAGCCACGATTTCAGCTCCTGGGCAGGTAGCGCTGGGGGTTCGTCCCACTGTTGTTGGTGACGGGGATCATTGAGTAGCGGATCAGGTTCCTTCCATCTGCAGTGCCTGGTGCAGTTCTAGGCCCTGAGGGGATGAAGAAACGAAGCGAAGGTCTTCACCCTCAAACACTCACAGCTTGCTGGTGGACACAGAAAAACAGGCAATTACTAGAAGACATCCAAGTGCTGTTTTACAGCAAGGGTTGGCAAACTGTTTCTGGAAAGGGCCAGATCGTGAAGGTTTTACAGTCTGTAGGGCAGGCGGTCTCTGTCACAGCTCCTCAGCACCAGACACAGCTATAAATGAATGGGCATGGCTGGGTTCCTATAAAACTTTATGGCCGAGTATGGTGGCTCACACCTGTAATCCCAGCACTTTGGGAGGCTGAGGTGGGCAGATCACAAGGTCAGGAGTTCAAGACCAGCCTGACCAACAGGTTGAAACCCCATCTCTACCAAAAATACAAAAAAGCTCAGTGTGCTGGTATGTGCCTGTAATCCCAGCTACTCAGGAGGCTGAGGCAGGAGAATCACTTGAACCCGGGAGGTGGAGGTTGCAGTGAGCTGAGATCATGCCACTGCACTCCAGCCTAAGTGACAGAGTGAGACTCCGTCTCAAAAACAAAAACAAAAACTTCATTTACAAAAACAAAAACTTCATTTATCCCTTTGATGGGATATTTGGTCGGTGGGTGAGGGATGTCATTGGCCCCAGTTCTAGAGGGATTTGGCCAAAGTGTTCTGTGAGCACACTACGGTGACTCTAAGGAGAGGCACCCAACTCCATCAGGGTTCAGGGAAGGCTTCCTGGAGGGGGTGGCACCTGAGTGAGCAGGACCTGGCCGAGACGAAGAGCAGCCTGGCTGCATGGGTGAGGTCTCACAACACGGTGCCGGTCAGGAACCCTCTTAATGTGCACCCTGCCTGTCCTGTGTCTCTGCAGAGCCTGCTCGATCAGCACAAAGACTTTGGGGCAGCTTTCGAGCCCCTGCAGAGGAAGCTCTTGAACCTCCAAATCAGGGTCCAAGCTGAGAAGGGGCTTCAGCGGGACCTTCCTGGAAAACAGGCACAGCTCTCAAGGTTGCAGGTGAGGGGTCTGTCAATCATGTCTGCCCCGGCGCTGAGCTGCACCTGGAAGCAGCTTCTTCCTCCAGCAGTAACCCCGTGAGCCAGAAATTTAGACCCTTGGTTGAGATCTGACCTTTCATCTCAACAGAACGTCTGCTTATTTATCTGATGGCTCCTGGCCTCAAACGGCTGAGTCTTGAGCTCAGCAAAATGATGAGCTGTCTTTTTGTTTACTCCTCAGTTCCAAAGTCTAACATTGGTATTTGTTTTTAGAATTGCTTCGCTAAGTATTCTTAATGAGTCCAGAGGTGTTCAGCTAAACCAACTTTGGCATTAAGAATAAACGTTCTGACCGTTGATCATGGTTGGCTGGATAAGGAGCTTGCTGGTTTCCAAAATGCATGTGATACAATAGTTATCTTTTTAAAATCCAAGTACAGCTCACACATAAATTGAGAGTGTTCTCTAGAAGACATTAAAAATAGTGCATTTTAAGCCAGGCGTGGTGGCTCATGCCTATAATCTGAGCACTTTGGGTGGCCAAGGTGAGTGGATCACAAGGTCAGGAGTTCAAGACCAGTCTGGCCAACATAGTGAAACCCCATCTCTACTAAAAATACAAAAAAAAAAAAAAAAAAAAAAAAATGAGCCAGGTGTGGTGGCATGCACCTGTAATCCCAGCTACTTGGGAGGCTGAGGCAGGAGAATTACCTGAACCTAGGAGGCGGAGGTTGCAGTGAGCCAAGATATGTGCCATTGTATTCCAGCCTGGGCAACCGTGCGAGACTGTCTCAAAAAGAAAAAATAAAATAGTGCATTTTAGGCTGGGAGTGGTGGCTCACCCCTGTAATCCCAGCACTTTAGGAGGTGGGCAGATTTCCTGAGTTTAGGAGTTTGAGACCAGCCTGGGCAACATGGTGAAACCCTGTCTCTTCAGAAAAAAAAAAAAAAAAAAAGAAAATGCAAAAAATTAACCAGGTGTGGTGGTGGGAGTCTGTAATCCCAGCTACTTGGGAGGCTGAGCCACAAGAATCGCTTGAACCCAGGAGGTGGAGGTTGCAGTGAGCCTAAATTGTGACACTGCACTCCAGCGTGGGTGAGAGTGAGATTCTGTCTCCAAAAAAAGGGGGAAAAAACAGTGCATTTTGGGTTTTAAAACTAAAATTGGGACGTGCTTCTTCATAATGAGAGGTGGTCATCAAGGATGAGTTCCGATATGAGTTTGCCCCTGGAGATGCCCTCTGGCCTGTAGCAGAGTTTATTTTCATGGTGTCACCGAATATTTCTGTCTGATTTTTAAAATCTCTGCAGCCCTGAGAGTGAGTGCATTAGACTAGCCATGTGGTTGGTACAGCCGCTGGTGTGAAAGAGCCCCATTGCCCTCGGGAAGGCACCCCTCCCAGGCTCTCCCATTCAGAGCCCCTGCCCTGCCTGATCAGCCACCCCGAGGGAGGGAGAGGCGGGAAGATGTGCCTACCTGTTCCCTTCTCTACGGCAGGGGCTGCAGGAAGAGGGGCTGGACCTGGGGGCACAGATGGAGGCTGCAAGGCCTCTCGTCCAGGAGAATCCCAACCACCAGCACAAAATGGACCAGCTGTCCTCCAACTTCCAGGCCCTGCAGAGGTCTCTGGAGGTAAGGGGCTGGCAGAAGGGACCGTGGTTCGACAGAGAGCAGGCCCCTGTAATCCTACATGCCTGGGACCTTTCTCGCCCTTTCCTGCCTTCGTTCCTTCTAACCTCTCTTTCCCGCCTTCATTCCTTCTAATCTCTTTTTTCTTTCTCCCTTTTTTTCTTGCCTTCTTCATTCATACAGCATGTAATGACTGAGCACCTCCTGTATGCCAGGCAGTGTTCTAGGTAGACGCTAAGGATGGAGGTAGCAGAGCATGACAGCCCCAGCCCCTGCTCTCCTGGGAGTTACGCCCCGGTTGGGTAGATGGACAATTAATCAGCAAGCAAACAAGTAAATGCACGATTACATATTGAGATTAGGGCCACAAGGCAAAAGAAGAGAGCGGCTGCTGGGAACCTCAGGCACGCTACAGCCTGCACCAGGCCTTGAGGCCACAGAGCTTCGTCAGCAGTGCCCTCTAGTGGCCACCTCAGCTCTTTCTAGGATTTGCCCAGGATTGTACTGAGTCCTTCCAGCAGTGGGGATGAACTCCAAGCTCCTGCAAAGCTGGCCTGAGGACAAGCGGAAATGCAGACTCAGGCCCCACCGTGACAGTGACACTGATTCGGATGGAGCCCTGGGTCTGCCTTTGTCACAAGCCCTGAGGAGTACAGAGCAGGTCTCTGGCACTCACATCTCAAGGAAAGCCAGTGTGAGGCAGTGAGAGTTCTCTACCTTACCTGATTTTGCACGCTCTATTTTCATACTAAATATTCCTAGCCTCCTCTTTACACTCCTGAAATTCAGAGGGAGTATAAGTTACCCGCCCGGGAAATAGAAAAGAGAAGTAAAAGGAAAGTAATTATAATACGATGTTGTCCTTCAGTATGTAAGTACTCCCAGATGGCCACACTCAAGACATCAGGAGCTGGTCAGCACGTGCCCTCCCTGTGTGACAGCCGCAAATGCCGTGTCAAGTGGCATAGCCATCAGGGCCTCTAGTGATGTGGTTTTCTGACATGTGAACAACACTTGATAGAACTTTGATTGAACTCAACAGCAGTCTTCCGTCCGCTTATGCAAAGGGTGCAGCTCAGAGAAGTCAGCATGTTTGTTAAAACTGCAAAACTCTCTTTGTGTTTGTGTGTTGGTTGGAGTGAGACTCTGAGCTCAGGTCATGACAAATGGATTTTTTCCTGCTGTGGATGTTAGGATATGAGAAAATCATGTGGGATGTGGGCCCATTCTGCACTGGTGGACTATCTGCCTAGGGTGGAATGCGAGCACCCATCCCTCTCACTCTACCTAGTATCACCCCCACCACCTCTACTGAAGCAATGGAAAACTCTCCCCACCTGTTTCCAGGAAGTGCGGCACCACCTGTGGAGACCCATTGGTCTAAGTGACGATCAGTGTCTGAATGAATTTTTTAAATTACATTTAATATACTAGCAGTTCGTAGTTTCAAGGTCGAGGCAGCAGAGAAATAGGAAACACTGTCCTCACTTCTCAGGAGCCCAAAGAAATTCATAGAAGCAGCAGAAGTCAGCTCTAATACCTCCATCCAGATGATGGGCTAGATTAATTGTTATAAGAAGCAGATTAACCGAGCTTCACTAGGTGTTGCAAAATGATATTCCAATTCTTATTATTTACATTCTTCTTTAAAGAGAAATTGTCCTTTTATTATTTTGGTACTCAGTGCCTGTGAATCTAATATGTCCTTCCCCACAGCGAGGTATTCTCCGTGTCTCCTTGGGGGGCACGTTTCCATGTTGGAGATCACAGCTGTATGCACGGGAAGCCATTGGAGGCATTTGGTCTAATGCTGGCACACAGGGACCAGGAGGGGACAGTGATAGGGACAACCCAGAGAGGTGGAGTTTTAGATAACTTCTCAGGTCCTCATTGATGGCTCATTGAGGACAGATGCAGCAGGCTCTCCAGCCCCTGTATGGGCCTGGTATCCAGGGTCTCAGCCAGTGTCTGTGGAATGCAGAAGGCAGGGCCTATAGTAGCCCTGCAGAAAGCCATGATGACCTAATCTGGGGAACACAGCTGGAATGGGCAAGGCAGGCCCTGGGGTCAGACTGGTACATGGCAGGCTATGGAAAGAAAGCTTGAAGGGTCTCAGGCTTGCTGGCCAGGGACCTAGAGAATGGCTGCCCTTCTGGGTACAGTGTCCGCCTTCCCTGGAGACAAAGCTGAGCGCGAGATTGGCCCCGGAAGCAGTACTCAGGAAAAAAGAAAAAGAAAGGCTGAACATGAATACCTGAGTGTGCAGCTCCATGAGTTTTTTTTTTTAAATTAAATGCATGTGTGTCACCAGCACCCAGATAAAACACAGAATACTACCAGCCTCCCGGAGCCCCTGTTCTCCTGCAGTCAGGCCCAGCTCACCATCCTGACCCTCGAGGCCAGCTCTGAATTCAGGCTTGCTGCAGCATTGCTTGGGGTTGCCTGATGTTATCCTCCATTTAAACTGAACTGGACAGAATGTTTTCTTCTGTGCCTGCTCCTTAGCTCTCCATATGATGGTTGTAAATTCATCTACTATGTTGCACGTGGATGTAGACTGTCCATTCCTGCCACTGTAAAGCATTCCATTGTGTGAATATACCACCGGGTGTGCATTCATTCCACTCTCAGCGGGCACTTGGATCGTTTCCAGCTTGGGGCTGTCACATGTGTGCCCCTGGGTGAGGATATGTTCCCATTTCCAGGGCACACACCAGGAGTGGAATGGTGGGCCATCAGCTGCAGCCACGTTCTGTTTGGGTAGATTCTGACCCGTGGTCTCCACAAGTGGTTGGGCCAATTTACACTTGGATCAGTGGTGGACAAGAGATTGATTTCCCACCCTCACCTAGACGTGGTCATTTTCCTAAAAGCAAGACAGGCTTTAAACCAGAGTTGATCGTCCCGGGGTCAATTCCTCGTGCCGTGCGGAGGGAAGGGCAAGCCCAGCCTCTTGTGGTGCTACTTACTGGGGAGCCCTGGGGTCCCTGGCGGGTGTGAGAGTCCGGCAGGGTGGAGGTGGTGCTGGGGTCTCCCCCTCGGCCACCACTCAGGATGCCCTGGGCTCCCCCGGCTGTGCTGCAGGACCTTGTGGACAAGTGTCGGCAGAGCGTGCAGGAGCACTGCACCTTCAGCCACCAGCTGCTGGAGCTACAGCAGTGGATCGCTGTGACCACGCAAAAGCTGGAGGCACACCGGGGAGACACGGGCCTGGGCGCTGCCGAGTCCCAAGAGGCCGAGTTCGAGGTAAGTTCCCTCCCCCACTTCCCAATGAAGCCACCTTGACGGGCCAACGTACCCACACACAGGAGCAGAAACCTCCCTCCACCTTCACTGTGTGTGTGTCTGTGTGTCCATGTGTCCTTCAGAGGCTGGCGGCAGAATTCCCAGAGAAGGAGGCCCAGCTGTCCCTGGTAGAAGCACAGGGCTGGCTGGTAATGGAGAAGTCTTCTCCGGAGGGTGCTGGCGTGGTGCAGGCAGAGCTCAGGGAGCTGGCAGCGTCATGGCGGGCCTTGAGGCTGCTGGAAGAAAGTCTGCTGAGGTGAGAGTGCCTCCTGGGCTCTGAGCCTCATCTGGGACACCGCCCCTTCCCACTCGGGGGCACTCAGGTGCTTGTAGAGCAGATGGCCAGGGCGCTGCCCAGTGTGGAGCCAGAGGCCTTGGGCACCTTCACACTGTGGCCCAGTTGACTGTTCTAGCAGGAGCAGGGGGAGTCAGGAAATGTCCCCATCTTGGGAGTTAGCCTCCATCAACACTGGCTTGAGCCTCAGTTTCCCCATCTGCATCAATGGGCATATGCACCTTCATGACAGGTTACTGGGAGTTTAAAGTCAGAAACTGGATGTGAGCATGCCTCAGGAACATTCTGACAAACTTCAGTGGGAGGCACTGACTTGTCAACCGTGGTTCCCCAATTCCATTACTTTTCCCATGTCCTGGTGGGTCCCCACCACGTCTCTGCATTGACTGGGCTGAGTTTGTCTTCTCAACCTCATCAGAAACTGGCATCTGCAGAGGATGGAAGTGGATTCGGGGAAGAAAACGGTTTTCACCAACAACATCCCCAAGTCAGGGTTTCTCATCAACCCCGTGGATCCAATTCCCAGGCATCATCGACGGGTGAGTCTGTCTAGCAGGCCTTTGGGGGAAGAGGCCAGGCCCCAGGTCAAGAGATGGGGAGGGGTCTCCAGCACAGGCCCCTCCCTGTCTGGGACAGCATGCTCAGCTCCGAAGGCTTGGCTGCATCCTGTCTTATTTGAGCCTGCCCCAGCTGTGGCCCAAAGAGCGATAGATCCTACTCCAGAGGACCTCAGCGATCCCAGAATCTGCAGAGCCAGGCCGCCAGGGCAGGTCACGGGTGTCCTTCAGCCAGACAGATACTCACCTCTGTGAGCCACGAGCAGCAGCTCCTTCAGGGAAGAGTGTTAGGGCTGAACACTTCCTGCTGGCCCCAGATCGCATACTGAAACCACACAGGATGGGCATATTTTTGTGCCATGTTTCATCCATCCCTCACTGCCTTTAAACAAACTTGAGCTTTGTTGAAAAGAAAGTTATTCCTTGTTGTTCAAGTGCATCATATTATTCACTTTCCCATTCATTCTTTCATTCACTCGTCCATTGGCAGAGTGCTACTGTGTTGCAACGACCGTGCTCAGAGCTGTGAGTAACACTGCTGACCCTCAGAGAACTCGGAGTCCAGGGCAGTTTGTCAGTGGGCACCCAGCCTTGTATTAAAATGGAGGTGCTGGGCTGGGTGCGGTGAGCTACACCTACAATCCCAGAACTTTGGGAGGCCAAAGCAGGAGGATTACTTGAGGTCAGGAGTTTGAGACCAGTCTGGGCAACACAGCAAGACTCCATCTGTATAAAATTTTTTAAAAAATTTAGTTGGACATAGTGGTGTGCACCTGTAGTCCCAGCTACTCAGGGGCCTGAGGTGGGAGGATCTCTTGAGCCCAGGGGTTTGGGGGTGCAGGGAGCTGTGATCGTGGCACTGCACTCCAGCCTGGGTGACAAAACAAGACCCCATTTCAATCAATCAATCAATCAAAAATAAAATACAGACTCTGAGTCAGTAGATCTGACTGGGGCCCACAGTTCGATTCTGCATTTCTAACAAGCTCTCAGGCCATGCCAGTGCTGCTGGGCCCGGGAGACACTCACCTCTGTGAGCCACTAGCAGTTGCACCTGCAGGGAAGAGAGCATCGGGCTGAACACTTCGGGCTGGTCCCAGAGTGGAAACTAGAATCATACCGGATAAGTATGTTTTTGTGCCATGGTTGTATTTTATTAAAAAAAAAGAAAAAAAAAAAAAAGAACCAATTACATTGTTTCCCCCATCACTTCCCCTTACTGCCTTTAAACAAACTGAGCTTTGTTGAAAAGAAGCAAGAGAGTGGCATCCACGGGCAGTTAAATAAGTGTTTACAAAAAAAGTGGCATACCTTGGTACACAGGCCAGAGGCTATGGGAGCCTGTAGTAGGTCCCAGGTCCGGGACAGGGAAGCCCTCCTGGAAGATCTGAAATGGCAGCTGAATTTTCAAGGCTGAATGGCACTAAGGAGAGGAGGGAGGGAGGCATGTTCCCAGCAGAGGAGACAGTGTGTGAAGAGCAGAGGCAGCAAGAGTGCCAGTTTGAGGGACCAAGACACGTCTGCAGGCCCGGGCTCAGAGGATGGAGAAGGCAGCACGCACAGTGGAACCAAGACTCCCGGGTCACAGCAGGGAAGAGTGAGAGGCAGCAACGAATATAAGCAATAACTTAGCTGAATGGGCTTACGCTTATGTTGTAGACAGATCGCTGGGGCTATGGAGCCCCGAGGGGGCAAGCACGGGGAAGGGTGACTACCTGTATAGCTGTCCTGGTAAGGGAAGGTGGTGGTTTCCATCACCTCTCAGGGGAACAGAGAGGAGATAATGAGGAATGTTCTTGGCCCCTAAATGTGGCCATGTTGAGTAGAGATTCATTGTTCGTCCTTCAGGCCTCTCCTGTCACCTTTTGGGCATCTTGTCCCCGTCCCTGCCCCTCTGCCTCAGGTGGAATTCCCAGGACACACCACCAGGGGCCTGTTTTACCTCTGACGCTTTGACCGTGTGTGATCCTATAGGTAGATCTTCTCCAGGAAGAAGAAGGAGGCCATGAAGATTTCTCCCAGCTCCTAAGGAACTTTGAGCAGTGGTTGCAGGTGGAAAATTCAAAGCTTGTTAGAATCATCGCAATGAGAACTTCTACAGCTGAAGACTTGAGAACCAGAGAATCAAAGCTGCAGGTCTGTTCCCCAGGAGAGGCCCCTCATCCATAGGGCTTGCACCCACAGAGGCATGTGTGCCAGGGGGGTCTTCAAAAGAAGGAGCACACCCACAGTGTGTGAGCTGTTCTCCTTTGTGTATAGATAACGGCTTTTACACTTTTTTGGTTCAAAGATTTTAGAACTTTTTCTGGCATTCATGCACGTATGCAGCGTGCTTATGTATTTCCCTACTTGGAAAATATCACCACTCATCACCTGACTCCTGTGTCACTTAGCTATTGCTGTGTGACAAACCATCCCAACAGTTTGTGGCTGAAAACAGCAACCACTTATTTAACCTGTGGTTCAGAAGCGTGGCAAGTTAGGCTGAACTCAGCCGGGCAGTGCTTCCAGTCGGTCTGCGGTCAGTGGTAAGTCAGTCAGGTGTCGCTAATCCTGGGGGCTAGCAGGCTACTAGGGATGAGGATGCCGTGGACTACACATCTCTCCCACGCCTGTGGCACAGCCTGGACTTCTCATAGCAGAGGCAGGGCAGAAGAGAGCAGTAGCAGCGGGCAAGGACTTTTGAGGTCAAGACTAGGAGCCAGCATAACATTAATTGTCCTGCATTCTGTTTGCCACAACCAGCCTAGATTCAAGGAAAGGAAAAAGATACTCCCACCATTTGATGGAAGGGACTGCAAAGTCATATTGCAGTGGGTGTGGATGTGGCTGGGGGGTGGGAGATGAGGGAAGTCACAGCCACGTTTGCAAATGAACTACCACTTCTCTTCTGTCTTCTTCACTCCCACATCTAATTGGTTGCCAAAACTCCTCAATTCCGCCTCCTAGACATTCCGTGTTTCTCTTCCCTTGCGCTATTATTGTCTTAATTTAGGCACTTACTATTTTTGGCCCAGACTACGGCTGTAGCCTCCCAGCTCATCCTCCCTTCTTCCTGTTGGGTCCCCGTCTAGGTCATGGCTCATTCTGCAGCCAGAATGAGAAATATGACCTTGTCCTCCTGCTAATGAAAACCTTTTACTATAGAGTTTAACCTGTGAGTTTATTACTCAAGGCCTTTCTCAACCAGGCCCTAGCTTACCTCTGTTTCCCTATTTTTCTGCAATTTTACCATGATATGTTTAGGTTTAAATTTATTTTTATTTATCTGGCTTGGGATTCATTTTAACTCCTGAATCTGTGGTCTAGGATCTTTCTGAAAAACTCTTTTAACATTATTATTATTATTTTTTCTCTTAACTGCCAAACTTGTTACTTGAATTTTGTTTTTATTAAAAATGTTTCTTAAAACATTATCTCTGCCTTGTTCCCTTTCTCCTCTCCTACTGTGATCTCATTTAAACATATGTTACTACTTCTCACTGTGTGCTTTATGTCTCTTACCCTCTTTTGTGTATTTTTCATCCTGTTCTCTCTTCATGTTGCATTCTGGATAGTTTTTCTAATCCATCTTCCAGTTTACTAATTTTCTCTTTAGCTGTGTTTCATCTTCTGTTACACGTGTCTATTGAGTTCTTAGCTTTTGTTGTTGTAGTTATCAGTTCTAGAACTTCTATTTGGCCCTTTTAATAATTGACTCTATCACTTTTCTCATCTTTATTTTTTTTCTTGTTTTATAGTTCCTATCTTAACTGAAACTTTGTCATTTTTCATACCTTCCAGAGCTTGCTAAATTTTTTAAGCCCATCTTTGCGTTCTTTGAACATAGTAAACATAGCTTTTTACAGATTGTGTCTAATCATTCCAAGATGTCAAGGCATTTTAGGAATGTTTCTGTTGTATATTATTTCTGCCTGTTCTTATTCTTGGTTTCTTATGTCTTTATGTGGCTGCTTTGTGTGCTAGACATTGTGTTTACCAAAATATGAATAAGAGTTATTTAAGATTTAGGATAATCTTTTCCTCCAGAGTCAATTTTGTTTTCTTCTGCAGGCAAGTAGGGGCCTTTCATTTTGGGGCCACTAAATCCAAGTTCAAGGCTTAAGTCTCCCTGGTCTACTAAGATGACTTTGAACTGGGCTGCAAGTCCACACAAAGTTCAGGTTTACTTCTGGTCCATTTTTATAGGGTGAAAGCATTAGGAGCTTGGTGAAAGGGTGAATGAATCCTATCAGAATCTCCGCCTCTGTAGGGGCTAGACTTCGATCTGTGTCTCCCCAGCCCGGTGAGGTTGCCAAAAGCAAAGGTGTTTTCCAGCTATTCCTTCCACATTGGCAAATGTTCTATGGGCAAAAACAGGTCTGAACACAGCACTGACTTCCCTGGGTTTTCATTCTTTCCCAAGCTGTGGCCCGGTATACCTCACACTCTTTTGTTAATCCTTTCATACCTTTAAAATGCTTTAAATATTTTGTCCTTAGTAAGAGGTTTGGTCCCAGTTATCTAGTTGGCCATCACCTGGAAGTCTTCCTTGCTTGCCTCTCCTGTCTCATATTTGGTGACTCCTCTCATTCCTTCCACCCCACCCCCACCCAACTCCAGCATATCAGAAATTACTTTCTGTTCCTCAAGTGAAACCCCCTTGCTTTTGTACAGCATAACGTTCCAGTGGGCTCTGAGAAGATAAGCAAGATGTCTCATGTTACATGCTAGTAGGATGGGGCAGAGTCAGGATCCAAAGCCAGGACTTAAACCTGGGCTCCTGGATTTCTAGCCCAGCTCCTACTGCCCCATCACACCATCTCAGGAGTCGCGAGAATAAATGTTTTTGTCTCAAGGGAACACAGGGCTTATATTTCGTGAGAAATTCTGCAGATTCCAACGCCACTCTGCCAGGCTCAAAATACCAACTGAAAGACATGTTCACAGTGACAGCTTTTAGAATGATGCTACCTCTAATCAAGCTCTCTGGAGGACTTGGTCCTGGAATGTCAGAGTTGGAAGTAACTACTGGAGGTCTTCGGCTTAGCCACCCGTTCCATGCAGGAGGCCAACCCGTAACATTCCCGAGAGCAAGTGCTGGGCCTTGGCTTGAATTGCACAGATGGGAGTCCCACTTTATGGATTCTGTCTGCCTCCTCCCTGCCCACCTGTCTGTCGAGTGAAATTTGATGGGCCCATCCTTACCAGCCAGGTGGGGCTGTCTGGGCCATTTGGAAGCTGCACCATGACGCTGCTGTTTCTCCCCAGGAGCTGGAGGCTCGGGTGCCAGAAGGTCAGCATCTCTTTGAGAACCTCCTTCGTCTCGGGCCAGCAAGGGGGACCTCAGATGAGCTGGAAGATCTGCGCTACCAGTGGATGCTGTACAAGTCCAAGCTCAAGGACTCCAGCCAGCTGCTGGTAGGTGCCAAGGTTGTGCAGGTCCCGGGTTCTAGGGACAGGACTATAACTGGGCCTGGATTCCCCTGGGGATACATGCTCAGCCTGCATTCACCCTGCCCTGTGCATCCACACACCACACAGGGGATAGGAACACTCATGGGTCCTGGGCACTTGACTCACATGACGCTGTTTGGCCGTCCAACCTTGTGAGGCTGGAGTCTGAGTGAAGTGGTTAATGTGTAAGGAGTGCTTCCTACCGCCCAAGCCGAGGGCTGTGCGTGTACTCTCCCGTTCAGGCTGTACGGCTCCCGTCTGCTACAGTCATTGCATCTCCAGCCTCCAGAGGGGGAGCTGAGACTCCAAGAAATGAAAAAACTTCCCCAAGGCCACATGGGTGATCAGTGGCAAAGCCAGCCTGCAAACACACCCTTGTGTTGTAGGCGTGAACGGGGGAAGGACTGGACTGTCATCAGGAGCCCTGGGGTCCAGTCCCGTGTCTCTAACTTGCACTGTTTCTCTGAGGGCAAGCACCCTGTTTCTCTGAGAAGGCACCTCCTTTTTGGGGGACCCTGTGTCTCCTCACACAAAATAATAATAATAATAGCAAAACTAGTAATGATCATAACCTTTGCTCAATGCCATGTCCTCATAACAGGCCTTTAAAGGAGGTGCTGTTATATGCTCTGTGAACCAACGAGGAAACTGAGGCACAGAGGTTACGTTTCCCTAAATCTGAAGAAGGTGGTGAGATGGCCCCTAAGGGCCCTTTCAGCCTCAGATCCCAGCCCCAAGCTGGGCGCCCCAGGCTTTCCTGGCCCTGGAGCAGCCAGGATGGCCACTAGGTGTCAGCCCAGCCCAAGCCGGGTCGACCATGGCCCCAGCTGGCCTTGGCCAAGGCCTTCCCAGACAGAATCCCAGCTGGGCCTGAAGTGTGTTAAAAAGCTCATTAAATCGAATCACCTGCTGGCTCAGGCTGTCCAGATGACCAGAAGTTTTAAAGAAATACTCCCCTGACAAAATGAATATTCCATTACAGGCTCTGTTGGGATTTAAGTTTCACTCACTTATTTTTTCCCCCCTTTTCCTCTCCTTCCTTGAAATAACAGACACAAAGTTCTCCAGGGGAGCCAACTGGATTCCAAAAGGTACAGTGCCTGCCATCTGCTCCACACAGCTAGCGGGCAGAGTGCCTGGAGGGTTGGTGGGCCCGTGACACCAGGGCAGGACTCGTGGGCTTTCTGGAAGGTTCCAAGAAGACCAAGGAACATTTATTGGGGATCAGCTCTGGGCTGCACTGTGCTGGGCCCCAGGATTCTTGTTCTCAAGAAACCCCAGGGTCAGGGGTAAGCTGACAGGGTGTGACAAGCACATGGCAGAGGGGAGTCTTGGAGATCGCCTCCCAAATCAGGACATGCTGGGGAGTGGGCAAAGATGCTACCGATGGTTACTCTGTGACAACAGGTGCGAACCAGGACTGTCCCAGGAAACCTGGGTTGTCGTGGGCAAACCGGACAGTGTGGCCGCCTTGGCGATGGAGGGTATGTGGGGCTCAGTAGGGACAGGAGAGGGAGGCATTGTGCCTTTGAGTTCTGCTAGGTAGGAGTTTCCACTTACCCCACTGAGCCATGCTCAGAGCCACTCCCAGGGTCTTTGCAGGCTGAAGCAGTAACAATAAGAGCAGTCATCACGACAACAGTCAGTAATAGTTATGATTATCACTCGAGACGCTGTGTATTGGCCATCCACGGGGTGTGGCAGGAACTGTGCAGAAGGTTGTGGTTAAGGCCTCCTGTAACTCGCCCAGCAACACCCAGGAGGCAGCATGATCTCAACTTTCAGCACGAGGAAACAGAAGGAGCATGCCTGAAGTGACTTGTTCAAGGAAGGCATCGACCCGTCAGTGGTCTCTGGCTTCTGACTCCAAAACTCAGGTTGTTAATCTTCTGCGTTATGACTTGGGGAAGACTCCCCTGGGGCCCAGAGTGTCTCCCCATTTCTGGAAAAGCCAGTGTAAATCGGTGTACCCTAGTGCCACTGTTTCCAAGAGAACGAACGCTCTGTTTTCCTGCTAGGCGTTGGCCCATAAGGACACGGGCCTCTGGCGTGCTGTGGTCCAAGAAGCTCTGATGTCCTCGAGATCTCTCATTCTTTGGAATCTGCATTTCCCAGAAATCTGCGATTTCTTCTTGGCCTCCAGCTGGTGGCATAAGTAACATCTATAGGAGAGTGGGTGACCCATGGACTGGGCAGGGCAGTCACAAGACCAAGGCTGGGCTCTGGGCCTAACACCAACTGGTTTGTGGCCTTGAGGGAGTTGTCTGGCCTCTTGGGGCTCACTTTCCCCATCTGTAAAATGGAACTTGATTTTTTGTTTGTCTGTTTCTTTTTTGAGATGGAGTCTTGCTCTGTCACTAGGCTGGAGTGCAGTGGCACAATCTCAGCTCACTGCAGCCTCCACCTCCCTGGCTCAAGCTATTCTCCTGTCTCAGCCTCCCGATAGCTGCGATTACAGGCATATGCCACGACACTCAGCTAACTTTTTTGCATTTTTGGTAGAGACAGGGTTTGCCATCTTGGCCAGGCTGGTCTTGAACTCCTGACCTGAGGTGATCCACCCTCCTTGGCCTCCCAAAGTGCTGGGATTACAAGCATGAGCCACTGCGCCTGGCCTAAAATGGAACTATTAATGGCAACCTTACTTAATTCATGAACTTCTTTTGAAGATGGTGTGAACTGTTGTATATGAAAGTAGAAATGCTTGTGATCACTTAAGCCCTGCCCACAACCCCCAGTTTAGAATAACAAATAGACTTCTCTTGAAATAGGGAAAATCATCAGGAGAGGACAGGTGGTCCACACAGGCCGGCCTGGTGGATCCTGGTGGGAGATGCGGAACCCAGGACCTGGTGTCCAGACCGACTCTAACTCCTGCACTTTAAACCTCTCTCTGGTTGAACGCCGCCACCTTTGCAGCCCCCAGGCCAGGATCCATGTGGGCGTCAAGTTTGGGTCCACTGGGGTCTAGCCATGGTGCCTAGCACATAGTAAATGCTCACTAAATGTTTTTGAGGCTCTGTTTTAGGCACTGGGATACGTCAGTGAACAGAAGAGCAGCCACCTGCCCTGTAGACTGTCCATCCTGCTTGGGTGGGGAGGGGCATGGGGCCAGAGCACATGTGTCCAGCTGGTGTTGCTTAGTAAGCACAGTAGAAATCTCTGGGTCAGAGAGCTCTGAAGGTCAGACTACTTGGGATCCGTGTAGCCCTGAGGTGTATCTTGTCTACGGCCAGAAGATGTTGGGTGCAGCTTGGTGGGGTATGGAAAGCAGGAAAGCCCTAAATGACTAAAGAATCTGCTTACTTGGGCTATGTTTTAAACAACTGCATGTGTAAAAATCTGACTTTGGTGCTTGGTAGCTTTTGAGCTAACAGATCTCCTTCCACGTGAAGAAGTAAACAACATGGGGGCCAACACACAGAGAACATTGGTGGCTCCTTTATAGGACAGCTTGTTAAAACACAGATTGCTGGACCCTGTCTCTGGAGTTTTCAATTCATTAGGTTTAGAGTAGCCCATGAATCCGCATTTCCAACACGATCCCAGGTGATGCTGCTGTTGCTGGCCTGGGGACCACCCTTTGAGAACTACCACTTTACACTCTGGGTTCAAACGCAGGCACCACCATTCGTGTGTGTGACCTTCAGTGAGTCATTTAGCCAGTCTGCCAAACTCAACTGAGGGTCCACTGAGCTCCTGGTAGCAAAGTTCCTGTTGTAACAGTGGCACGTAGTAGGTTCTCAAGTGCTATGTGAATGAGGACCCGGTAGACTTCTGCAGACACCATCCTGCTTTTCTTTCTGAGAGCTAACAGAGCAATGACACCCCCGAGGGGCAAATCCTCCTTCGCTTTGGTGTGTGCGTGGTTTCTCTCGGGTGGGGCTGTGGCGTGTGCCTGTGTGGTTATGCACACACATGCACGTATGCACGTCCCCGGGCCTGGCAGGTAGAAAGTAGGAGCTGTCTTCAGAAGCTGTCATCTTGCCAACTTAGAAACATTCCACATATTATTTTTGGTCCAAAGGGAAGGGGGGAAAAAAAAACCTACCCTAAAGCTAATTATTTATGAGCAGTTGGTTCTCCACACTTTTTCCCTCCCTCCATGCTCCGAGTCATTGAAAGCCCCGGCTACGTCAGTGGCTTCAGCCTGCTTGTTTGTATAAACAGAATAATTAAGATTTATTAAATTTGCAGCTGCCTACGCACTTGCCAACTCACTGCCGCGGGAGTGCTTGCCCGCAGCGTCTAGACCCGTGAAATGTAATTGCCTTTTGAGTTGTAGTTGGGCTGTGGGTCTAAATTGCATTCCTTGCATCGGCCCAGGGAAGCAGTATAGCCCTACCTGAGACGAACTTTTAGTTGGGGATGGATTAGCCAAAGGTTCTATGAGCCTGGATGAAATAGGGCAGTGCTAGTTCGCAGGAGCAGAGAGCAGCCATCTCCCATCCATTTCATATGTGGGCTCTTGGAATATAGACCCAGGTGTTGTGTGACCTGAGGGTAGCATTTTATTTATTTGACCGTGTTTCATAGGTTTTAAGACTCATAATTTCTTGCATGTTCACATCTCTGGAATTTGGGTGTTTTATTACAATGTAGGTCTTCTAGTGAAGATTTAGGCTTACTGCCCATCACCCCCGACCTGAGATTCCTTTAAATGAAAATGTCTGCTTGCGGGTTGTGTTCTGTTTGGTTTTCCTTTGGACCACACTGATTGTGTAAACTGAGACCACCAACCTTGGTAAGCTCCAGCCTGTGGTTCAGACTCCTGGGGAAGAGTCTTAGTTCCCCACCCTTCACGCAGTGCCGAGAGAGGACCTGGTGTTTCCTTGCCTCCTCTTTCTGTGAGCTGGGTTTATTTCTCATTTCTCCTTACATTGAAGGCACAGCTCTCTCGGTGCCCCATCTTGATATGGGCTCTCCAATCAGATGCGCCATCTTGGTTGCCATTCTTTTCTCTCTTAGCCATTTGTAAAATAATGGTGCACTTTATAATCAGCGTCTTAGATTGGATGAGTTGCTATAATACCAAATCTCAGTGAGTATTCCATGTTAGATCATAACTTTCTCTCAAAATTATGATTTTGTTGTTGTTGCAAAAATCCCTCTTGTGTGCCAGGCACTGTGCTGGGCACTTGTGTGCTTGGGTCTTTAACACTCACAACTGCCGTCTCCTTTTTTAGTGGGAGGAAATGGTTTCTGGGTCCCTTGGCTCCTCTCTCACACGTGCTATGGGGCCAGATGGGAGTCGGGAGAGGCAACATAGCTTGAGTTCTTACCCCTGTGACTTAGTGTGGAACTCCGGGGCAGGTCAAACCTGCTTCTTCCCTGGTCACAACCAAAGGCCTGGGCTTTGCTAGGGCCATGCAGTCTCTGACCTCTAAAAGGGGGAGCCAGGGACAGGCTTCAAACCATGCTCTGTGTCATCCCAGCTCCTTGCTGCTCCATCCATCTACAGAGCCCGGAAGCAGCCAGTCTTTGATGATTTGTGAACAAGTTGGTGCTAAAACTTTGGTCGTGAAGTATTTGAAACTAGTCTTTGACTACCGAGATCCAGAGAAGCATTCTGTACAATTGCTGTTTCTATTTCTTCATCTTTCTGTCACTCACCTTCCACACCCCGACTCCTTTGCAATTCACCCCAGTGAGGTACCCAGCAGCCTCCTCTTCACTAAGACCAGTGAACTGCTGTCCTCATCACACTTGGTCCTGGGGCACCGGGGCCGATGTCCACGGCCTCCTCTTCCAGCTGCCTCTGTCCTGATGCCTCTCTCTCTGTTTTATTGTTTGCCAGTTATCTAAATCAGTGTTGATAACACTCAGTGTTGATGAAATATTATTATTTAATCCACAGTTCATATTTTAAAATTTTAACCTGGCTCAATGGTCACTTTTGAATGTATAGACTTTCTGTTTTGAGCAGCTTTAGGTTTATAGAAAAATTGAGCAGCATGTACAAAGTATTCCCATAGACCTCCTCTCATCCCGTCCCCCTCCGTCTTTCCCATTAATTAACATCTTGCATTAGTGCCGTCCTTTTGCTAAGGTTGATGAACAGTACTGACACGTCGTTGTTAACTCAGTCACAGCTTGCCTGAGCGCTCCCTCTTGGTGTTGTACAATCTATGGGTGCGGACAAATGTCTAATGATCAGTATCCGCCACTGAAGTACCATGCAGAAGAGTTTCACTGCCCTGAAAATCCCCTGTGCTCCACCTGTTCATCCCTCCCCACCTCTCCCCAGGCCCTGGCAACCACACACCTTTCTGCTGATCGCCATGGTTTGCCTTTTCTAGGAGGTCCTCTGGCTGGACTCATACACTGTGCAGCCTTTCAGGCTGACTTATTTTACCCGTCAACATGCATTTTAGGTTCCTCGGTGTCTTTCTGGCTTGATAGCTTATTTCTTTTTTCTTTTTTTTTTGAGGTGGAGTCTCACTCTGTCTCCCGGGCTGGAGTGCAGTGGCGCGATCTCGGCTCACTGCAAGTTCCACCTCCCAGGTTCAAGCGATTCTCCCGCTTCAGGCTCCTGAGTAGCTGGGATTACAGGCACACGCCACCACACCTAGCTAATTTTTGTATTTTTAGTAGAGATGAGTTTTCACCGTGTTAGCCAGGATGGTCTTGATCTCCTGACCTCAAGCCACCCACCTGCCTTGGCCTCCCAAAGTGTTGGGATTACAGGCGTGAGCTACCATGCCTGGCCTTTTTTTTTTTTTTTTTTTTTTTTTTGAGACATAGTCTCTCTCTGTCGCCCAGGATGGAGTGCAGTGGTGCAATCTCTGCTCACTGCAACCTCCACCTCCCGGGTTCAAGTGATTCTCCTGCCTCAACCTCCCGAGTAGCTGGGATTACAGGTGCCCACCGCCACACCAGGCTAATTTTTTTGGTATTTTTAGAACATGGGGTTTCACCATGTCGGCCAGACTGGTCTCAAACTCCTGACCTCAAGCAACCCACCTGCCTCAGCCTCCCAAAATGCTGGGATTACAGACATGAGCCACCATGCCTGGCCAATAACTCATCTCTTTTGACCACTGAATTATATCACATTGCCTGGACATATCACTTACAGTCCTTCTGGTAGATTTTTTCCTCAGTCCAGGATCCAATCCAAGATCACACATTGCATCCATTGTCACGGCTCTGTTTTCTGGGCCTGTTCCTCCGTTTTTCTTAATTCTTCTTGACCTTGACCTTTTTGAGTACAAGTCAGACAGTTTGTGGAATATCCCTCTGTTTGGGTTTCCCTGCCGTCTCCTTGTGATTAGATTTGTGGCGGGTTCCTGGCAGGAATGTCACAGAGTGGTGCTGTGGTTTACTTGTGCCTCCTATCAGGAGACACATGGCATTGGCGTGTCGCACATGGGCTCTGCTCACTCTGGTCATCAGTTGAGAGTGGCTGTCCTTAGGGAGGCTTCTCCCCGTGAAGTTGCTACCATTTATTTTGTCGTGGATAAGTGACCTGTAGGCGCTGGGTAGAGGCACTGGAAATACAACGCCTCTTTCTTCATGGTGGCGTCCTCATCCCATTTCACCAATGGTAGAAGATTAGGTCTGATGGACTCTGATGAACTCTGGGCTGCGATCCTCAGAAATCTGGAGTCTCAGGTTCAACCTGTAAGACCTCGGAGGACTCTTGGTCAGAGCTTCTGTTGAGTATTTAACTCCTCTACACAACATCTACTCCCTCCCCACCCCCAAGGACTCATTGACTACTGTTTCTGTACCCTCAGGGATGGTGTATTAGTTCATTTTCATGCTGCTGATAAAGACATTCCCGAGACTGGATGATTTATAAAGAGAAAGAGGTTTAAGGAACTCACAGTTCCACATGCCTGGGGAGGCCTCACAATTATTTCAGAAGAAGAAAGGCACATCTTACATGGCAGCAGACAAGAGAGAATGGGAAAAGAGTGAAAGGGAAAACCCCTTATAAAATCATCAGTTCCTGTGAGACATATTCACTACCATGAGAACAGTATGGGGGAAACCACCCCCATGATTCAGTCATCTCCCACTAGGTCCCTCCCACAACACATGGGGATTATGGGAACCATAATTCAAGATGAGATTTGGGTGGGGACACAGCCACACCATATCAGATGGGGAGCTTATAACTTCCTGAGGAAACCCCTTCTCTCTTTGGAAGAGCCGAGATTGTCAGTTTTCTTGTTGGCTTCTTAGAAGGGTGTGTGTGTGTGTGTGTCTGCATGTGTGTGTTTTCTAAGCATTTAAGAAGCATATTGAAAGGTGTCTTATTTTTAAGAGCCTTCTAAGTGAGGATGTGAGCTCTGAGTAATAGGCACTAGGCAGGCAACAGGAGTCTTTTGAAGCGGACCACCTCTTGTCAACACTTCTACATGCAAACACTTTTTGGACCTTCAAAGATGTTTTCCCCAGAGATCATGGCCAAGGCACAACCCCTGGCTTGAATAAGCAAAGTGTTAGCTCTGAGAATGGAAGGCCAAACAAAAAAGGACACTTGCAAGCAGACCATCTATTTGGGAAATGGTTAATTACAGGGTGATAGCTGCAGTGGAGACCCAGGCTGGGTGGGCCACAGCTCGCTGTCTTGTCCGTTTTCTCTCTCCCTGGGTGGGTCACATGGGTCAGAGATTTGGCTCTACCTAGCCCAGCAGCTATGGGAAGAGCCACCTCCTCTGTGAAGTCACACTCATTCAGCTGTTTAGACAACGTGTCACCCCCCGCCTTCTGCTCTTCAAGTCACTGCTGAAGTACATGCAGCCAAGAGTACTTACTCATTGTTATAAGCAGCCTGTTTTACAAAATCAGCGTCTAAGGTCTTTGGTGAGTGAACACATTTGAGGCTGGAGGCACACGGTTAAGTGTTATCATCTGAAGAAGATACTTGGAGCAGGGAAATACATGAGTTGACTCAAAGAGGAGAGGTAGAGAGACAGACCTGCCCAGGTCAGAACCTCCCAGGAACACCTGCATTTATCAGTGCTTCTGCATCACTGTTATCACCCTCACCATCACCACCACCATCACCACCACCACCTTCACCATCACCATCATCCTTACCACCATTACCCTCACCATCACCACCACTATCACCGTCACCATCATCCTTACCACT
>PVKV010019284.1:0-42617 GCA_004027835.1 Alouatta palliata
AAATTTCCGTTTTCCATTTAATAAAGGCCACTGGAAAGTTAAAAGTAACATTTAAAGCAGAAACTCAGTCACTTAAATTTTATCCAATAGTTATTTTTAGAATTTTAGGAGATTCCTCCTCTCTATTTTTCTCACCTATAAAGTTTTCATTAAAATATTGAGGCAACAGGAAAAATTAAATTCTACTGTATTCATAATAATTATACATCTTTCAGGATTGTTTTATCAGCTTTATCTAAAGCATAAATGATCTAAAAAGATTTGTGCCTATTATTATTTTCCTAGTGTAACACTAAGCATTCACAACCACATGATCTTTAACAAATTTAAACTGTTGCTTATTGTCAAAAGAAAGTAAATAAAATAAATGATCATTTTTTTTTGTATCCCAGGCTACTGTTCAGAACTGAGTATCAAGGGGAAGTTCTACTGAGTATGAAATGAAGAATCTGAATCCCAGTCTGAGTAAAAAGAAACAATGCAGAATTTAAAGTTACAAAGAGTGAGTCTGGATAATAGCTCTCCAGTTATTAGTTGTATCAATGTGCACAAGCTACTTAACTACCTCAAAATTCGAATGATTCATCCATGAAACAGGAACACAGGAAAAACGATATAATTTTGTTCTGGAAAATCAAGGGATAAATGTTCCTAAAAGCAGTTTTAATGGAACAGTGAACAATTCTACAATTTTAAAATATTACAGCTGCAACAGTCTTGGATGAGGTAAAGTTCTATGCATCTCCTTCATAAATGGAGGCCTACAGGGCTGAACCACTCCTAAGGTCACATGGACAAGTTCTTGATCCACGGCCTAAATGGGCTTTGAAGGTGAGATAACTTTCTCTTATTTCAGTAAATCTCGTTTACCTCTAAAATGCTTATTTCTTTTAACTCGTCACATAAAAGATGCAGACACCTTCCCTAAGGTATAGAGTATAAATAGAGTAATATTATCAACAGAAAAAATGGGAAGAGGCAAACGTTTCCTGTGATCCAAATTTCCAAGCATATTTAAGGCATATTATAAGTTTTTTGTCTTAAATTTAGCTACAGCCCTTTGTATTTACCATAATTATATTCTGTTTGTCTGCTACTCTTGGAGAACAGGGGCAGACTTCGTATCCACTGCTTCGAGTGCCTAATATATAGCAGGTACACAATGAACATCCAGTTAATGAATCAATGTACTGTAGGAGCTAAAGGACACCACGATGCTCTCGGGCAGTTGCTTCCCCCTCTCTGTAGCTTGACTAATCATCTAGAAGTATATCTCCCATGTTTAATTCCTTTGAAACCAGCATGGTTTTCAGTCTTTGGGAGTTCTCATTTAAAACGCAGATTGCCCTAGATGGAGTGAATAAAAGTCCTCATTATGTAAAATTCCTCATCCTTAAGGACTGGTTGATAGGGACATTCTACAGTAGGACACTAGGTCAGAATAATATCTGCATGACTGAGACACCAGATAAGATTCTGAGATAAGAACTGAGGATAAGGGAAGCCTGGCAGACAAGTGGGGAAGTGTCAAAAGGGAAGCCACCCATGGGCTCACCACAATTCCCTTCTCCATTTGCTACATATGGGCAGTTATTTGATCCAGACCAGGGCCCTCATCCACATTATCAGAGCACGGATTAAAGGCAAAGGAACACCGCAATAAACAAATGCCTGAGTGCCAGTCAAGTGTCTCCCATTTCAAGGATCATCCTTCCAATGATATGAGCAATAGGAGAGCAATTATTGAAGATGGTTTATAAAGATCTTAAGAAGTTGCTTAGTAGCCTAGAGAAATTTTCCACAAATTATGCATTATATAACCGAACAAGAAATTTGAATTTGCTCCAACAGGAAATTCAGAGATTAGAAAAAAGAAAAAGAAAGAACTTCTTGGAAATTATATTCTTAGACTTAACCAACAATTTCGATAAAATATTGTGGCTGATTGAAGTTTAAAGTAAGGTGAAGTAAGGTAAATTTCCTAGTGAGACCAATTAGTATTTGTTTTAAAGATTCAGGTAGAACGACTGACATTGAAAATGGTCACAACAGTACAGTAAAGAAAATGACGTGTACCCTTATGCCTTTCAGAAACAGATCAAGAAAGCTCCTTTCTTGGTAACCAGCCTCATAAAACTAGTTACTGCCATAATTCAGAAAAAACAGAAGTCCCTATGTAAGAGAAGGCTGCAAGCATGAGACACGAGAAAAATTCTTTCCTTACCTTGAATCATAAAGTGTATTTTTAGGGTCAGTTCATCTATCCCCAAAGAAAAACTGATGCCAATTGGTAACTTGCTAAGATTGTTTGTAAGGAAAGAGGCCAACACTGAAAAAAATGCAAAATTCCAAAATACGCAATGTTGTGTTCTAGTTTGCTTAGATAAGAACATTAGCTTGAACTCATATAATGTTCTATGTTAATACGTGGATGTTTTATTAGCTGGAGCTTTGTACTTAGTTCTCCAATAAGTTCTCCTCTTCACCCTCCCTGGCCATTATTCTCATTTCAGCTCTAAATGTCTGACATGCTCACAAAGATATCTCATTGGTGCGTCTCTTGCAACATCTTTAAAAGTAAAAAGAACATTTTCCATTCTTTTATTTTCCAGCAAAAGATATGACATTAAGCAATCACCAAATTACTAAGTACAGCAGCCACCGTCATTTCTACTTCTCTTTCTCAACACACAGATTTCATCTCACTAAATTTTATTGATACCAAGTTTATTCTTTCACTACGTTGCCACAGATACTACTGTGATATTGCTTCTAACAATATCTCACTTGCATCATTTTAATCGTCTTATTTTTTCTGTTCCTTTATTCTCTCTCTACTTAATTCATCATCCACATTCTGATAAATCACACCCTTACAATAGAGGTCTCAAACATCACTATCCAATTTAAAACATCAAATTACTTCCCACATTTTCTAAAATTATGTGTGAATCACTTGCATGGTTTCCAGAGTTGTTCATAATCTGAATCAGATGATTACTTCGGTCTTATCTAACCTCCTTTCCTTCCAAAGTTACACACCTACTTTTCAAACGGTCTTGACTACCTGATATGCATCCACAGATTTTTTCGTATCTGGTGTCTTCACTCATTCTACATGCTTTATATCATTTTATTCATTTAGTCTTTCATTGACTTAGGTAGTTATTCAGGTAAATTTCATTAAACATCAGCTATTGCTAAACACTGATGAAGCACTGGAAATTTAAAGATGTAAACTGAAGTTGTTGGGTTTTTTTTGTTGGTTTTTTTGTTTTTCAGGAAGCTTGGTGTCCATACAGAGAAAGAATGTTTGATTGCAGTGCACTTCACAAGCATGTGATGCAGCTGTGGCTACATGAGCACGCCGCACACCTCATCCATCCTGAGGACACAGTGCGGGCTCTGTGGGAAGCACCACTGATGCACAGGTCTCATGTGACAACAAGCGTTGCTTGCTTCTCCCACAGGTGCATTCCACATTAAGCACAGGCTATGGCGCTCACCCAACTGGGCATGAACATACTGTAAGCTCAAGAGCAGATGCTGCATCTCAACCATTCACACATCTCAACATGTAGCAGACAGGTAATAATTTCATGGCCAATTATGGGTCAATAATTTGTTGAATGAATCTATGAAACAATGAAGCAGATGTTCCAATGTAATTGCATGTGACCACCTATGAAATAGTGTCAGTAGCCAGCCTGTGTCATTCGGCAGCAAAATCCATAATGCTGTCTGTCAAGTGCTAGTCCCATGAGGAATCTGAAGGTCTGAGAGATTAAGTCAGTTGCTACTTCTCAAAGTCATAGCCAGAAAGTGGCTGAGCCAGAATTCCACCTCAGACAACCTACCACTGTAGTCTAAGTTTAACTATATCTCATGAAACTATTATATATACATAATAAATACAATATAGAAAAATGATATATGATAGTGATATTTAATATTATATGAAACTTTAAAATATAAATTTATGCAAATGTGAAAAACTGAAGACCTACACAAATAGACCACAACAATGATGTGACATATGATCAGTATCTCTCAAAACAAGTGAGCATCATGTAACATTTTTTTAATGGCAAAACTCAAAATAAATTCACTTTAATGGAATGTGTATAGTGAAGTATGGCCCCAAATGATTAGAAATATTTTTCCCTTCTGGGGAAGTACAGGTTAGAGTGAAAATAACTTGAAACCATTGAGAAACTTTTCTAGAACGTGGTATAAAAGTATATTTCATCCAAACCATGCACTAAATGTGAGATATTGCAAACAACAGAGCAAATCACATTTTTAAAACCACTTCATCTTAAATTAAGAGTTGGCCCGTATGGTGTATTACTTTGTAGTCTAGAAGAGAATATATACATTGTTGTTAGAATAGAAAGCTATTTCCAATTTAAGCAAGACACTGAAAAGTCTAGCACAATGAACATAAATGTCAGCCCTGGCATGTTAAACAGGAAACTAAATACCCTATTTATTCATATAATCACTACATATCTCCTACACTGAAGGCTCTTAAATAGTTCAGATGGAAATTATATCTGGAATATTTTCTAGAAAATATGAGAGCAAACCAAGAAAGTAAAGACTGGGACTGATTGGGTCAAAATACAAGATGTTGATTCACAGCCTAGAGGAGGAGCAAGCAGGAGACCATGGGAGGAGCCTCAGCGTTGTCAATAAGAGGCGCAGCCCCTGCTTTGGTAAGTGAAAGAAAGAATAAAAAGGACAGAATTGAAGTGATGTCAAAGGCAAAACAGTTGCAAACAGAAAATAAGCATAGTTGTATTATTTTTTTAAATAATCCTTTTCTTTTATTTAAAATTGAGATCCAAATACTACTTGAGAATAATTATTAAGAGAAAGTCATGTGCACATGCTAAAAAGCTAGAAATAATTTTCCCACCAGTTAAACTATTATTCACAACAGCAGATCTCTGCAAGGCCAGTTCATTTTGTGCCCATGGAAATCCTGTGTTTTAGATATTACTTATCATGCCGTGGCAACCCTCATCGGTGCCTTCCTATTTCATCAGGACAGCCACTGGCCATTCCACAAATTCTACCTTGTCTGCCCACCAAATCTGCCAAAGGAAATACTCATTTCTTTCAGACTGCAGGGACAAACAAAACGGAGTTCAGGGAATGTTTTAAGATAGCACTGGTTTCCGTATCACACCTGTAAAACTGCATTTCTCTCTGAATTACTTACACAAAACTCTTGCGGCTTTGAAGTGTAAATTTCTGAAGAAAAGTTCCCAGGGAATAGAACAATCTTCTGACTTTGGGTATGATGAATAGAAAACAGAAGAGAAGTGACATATTTATGACTAATATATCCTCCTGCTTTAAAAAGTCAACTACAGTTCTTTTCTGAGCACATGCCCTGCTGATTGTGAATAGTCATACTTTATTGTAACCACTCTGTGATTCCTGGGGTGGTATAGTGGAAGTGAGGTGTTTCAAAGTAGCTGGAAAGGGAAAATGCCATGAGGACACACTGAAGCAGAATTTCAAGCAAGTCAGCAGAGCTGTGGAATGGTGGGAAGCTAGCCAGCCGAGCAAGTGAGAACAGACAGCATAGCTCTTTTGAAGCAAAGGCATCAGGCAAATATGCCATGAAGAGGCAGAGCCTTAAAGAGTGCCAGGTTCTACAAATAGCTGTTATTGCCACAAACAAAAATGCCACTGTCCCATCCACATCTTTGGAAAGAATTGCAAGTTATTCCATTGGGGTTTTAGCCATGTTTATGCATAAAGATGACATTCATATAAAATCAAATGATATAAAAAGACATACACATGCAGCTATCTAGATATAGATTTTTAATTTATGTGTTGGAAAGTCCAGAAAGGAGAACTGTACCTGGTACATTTGGAATAAAGGTATTTTCAAAATTTGGACTGATAGACCCAAATTATTATGTTCTCCATCCATCCCACCAGTGAAACCTTACTTCATTTATTTATGTTCCGTATTACTTCTCAAATTTTACTGTATGTTTAAGAATTTTAGTCGCATGCTATAATTAGTTTTATTTTGCTTCTGTGATGAATCACCAGTAATGTAGAGGCTTTGAACAATACAAATTTATTATCATATAGTGCTGGAGATAAGAAGGCTGAAATGTATCTCACCGAGTTAAAATCATGGTTTTAGCAGAACTGTGTTCCTTACTAGAGGATCTAGGGGAGAATGTTTCCCTTGCCTTTTTCAGCATCAAGAGACTTCCCACGTGCCATGGCTAATGGGCCCTTCAATATTCAAAGCCAAGAATGATCGTTTGAGACTTTCTCACATTGTGAGTTCTGACATCGACACTTCGGCTTCCATGTTCCACACAGAAGGGCCTATATTACACTGAGCCCTCCCAGAAAAGCCAGGATAATGTCCCTATCATCAAGTCAACTTTATAGCAACATTAATTTCCTTTTGCCATGTAACCTATTTACAGAATTCAGACTTAAAATACAGATACCATTATGTGTCATTTTTCTTCCTACCAATCCAAAATCTGGCCACCAAGGTTTATATCAACCCCACAGATGAAATAAATTCACCCAACCCATGTTGCTCAAAAGTCTCAACAGCATCAACTCAAAGTCCAAATTTCATCAGCTCAAAAGCCCCACATCATAGCATCTACATCATCAAAATCAGGTATGAGTGAGGCTCTGGGCATGATCCACTCTGAGACACAATTTCTCTCAATCATTGAATCATAAAATATAAGAAATATGTTACCTACTCCACCCACAATGATGGAGCAGGCAAAGAATAACATCTACAGACATTCCAACTCTAAAAAAACGTAGAATAATTAAAAAAAAAAAAAAAAGAAAGAAAAGAAAAAAAAAAAAGAATAAAGAAATTCACCAGTCCCAAGCAATTTGGAAATACAGCTGACAAATTCCAGCTGGTTTCAAGGGCTTAGAATTGCACTCTGTCATTTAAGCTCGACCTTCTGGGCTTCAGTCCCCACTTTCTGGACTTGGAGTTCATGCCTTCTGAGTCAGCCTACTGATACAGTAGCACATGTCTGCAGCTGAGTGGTTATATCAGCATGTTTCTTGCCTGTAGGCGTTTGAAAGTTATGATACCCTTTTTCTATTTCAATCTTTATCTGTCTCCTTTAGTTCAAGATGGCAACGTTTTTGCTGATGTAACATTCTCAAGAACCATGTGTGTCTCCTGTGTATGTCCTCAGATTCACTCCATTAGCCAAAGATTTTCTTCATAGGATTTTTTTTTTCTGGATAATCTCATCCTATTTTTGTCTTCTGGGGAGATGACTGACTGAAGAGCTTTATGAGTCACACTCCTAATCATTTCAAAGAACCTTTTGTGAGACTGAATTCTCTGATCTTTTGATCTTTCTAGGGGATCAGCAAAAAGTTGTCCAGCTCAGTTTATTCTCCAGGGCATACTTTTCCAATCTCATCCAAGGAGGCCTTAAATTTTAATTGACAATAAATTCCTCAAAGTTAAATATCCAAGTTCTGCTTTTTTAGTTATCCATATAACTCTAGGATATAATTCTACTAAGCCTTCTGATTTGACATAGCAAAATTTCCCATTCCATCAGTTTCCAAGCAGGTATCTCATTTTCTGTTGAGCTCTCATCAGCACCTATATACTTTATACTTCCACAAATAGTTTGTTTATGAAGATTCAGGTATTCTTTACAACATGCATGTTTTCTCTACCATGCTTCTCTCTTCCTTCTGTGCCCTTGCTTCCAGAGTCAGTAACATTCATATTTCTACTAACAGTAGGTTTAAAGAAACATAGACTTTTTTCTAACATGCTTCTCAAAATTCTTCCAGCTTTTGCCAACTGCCTAATTCCAAAACTATTTCCAAGTTTTAAGTTTTTTTTTTTTTTAATTTTTTTACAGTAGCACTTCATTTTAGGAAATAAAATCAGTATTTGTTTCTTATTTGCTGCTTTAACAAATTACCACAATTTTCAACTTTAATAAGCAACAGGAATTTTTTTTTCAGTAGCACTTCACTTTTAGGAAATAAAATCAGTATTAGTTTTTTATTTGCTACTTTAACAAATTACCACAATTTAGAAACTTAATAAACAACAGGAATTTATTATCTCAGGTTCTGATGTCAGAAATCTGAATGGGTCTCACTAGACTAAAAATCAAGGCATTTGCAGGGCTGTGCTTCTCTTTTTGGAAGTTCTAGGGGACAAGCTATTCCGTTCTAGAAGCTGTCCACATTCCTTGGCTTGCTGCCACTTCGTCCATCTTCAAAGCCCACAGTGGCAGCTGGAGTCTTTCTTACATCATATCACCCAACCCTGACCCTTCTGCCCTTATGATTACACTGGCCCCTCCCAGATAATCCAAGATAATATCCCTCTGTTACAGCCAGCTGATCAGCATTATTACAGTCTTCCATGTTCACATCTCTTTGCCATAGAACCTGACATATTCATAGATTCCAGCAATTAGGACATAGACATCTTGGGAGGTGGGCACATTATCTGTCTACTACACATGGCTTTTAGTTTTTAACAGACTATGAACTCACTGTATGAAAGCTAGGATCTTGTAGATACTATATTTCTACAGTGTTAGCATATTGGATCAATAAACAGTCATTAAATAAATGTAAGTGGCTAATACACCCTAGCAGAAATCAAGGTCTTCTGTGCATTCACTTTAAGAATATTAACATGATTTATACTTAAGTAGTTGTAATGGCATACAAATTCCAGTATATAATAGTAAAAATGTTTTGGTCAAGACAAACAACACTATGGGTTGTTTATAATTCCTTGATTTAGTTTCCAATTAAATAAAAATAAGCCTCAAATTGTCTGCAAATTGTTACGAAAGGAAACACTTAAAAGAATAAATAGACTTGATAATATTTTCTTAGGAAAAATAAGCAGATCATTAGTAATTTGAAAGTATATGTCTTGAATACATAACAGTGAGTTAAATGTTAGAGATTTCAGGAGATTTTATCTAGATACACGGTAACTAAAGACATTCAGACACATGAGAGGTAAAAATGGAGATGGAGTTCTTGAGTTTTTCTCTTGTCAAATGATATAATTTCTCTTCTGGGAAATTTAGTGATGGACGTGGGTGCTGGTTATTTGATAATGGGATTTGACACAGAGGTAATCTCATGACTGATCCACTCAAGGTCTCTACCAGTGCATAAAACAGCTTTTTGTACACTAGCCTACAGTCCCACTTGTGGATGCAGCCCTGCTCTGGGGAGACTGAATGTGCATGGGATGAGCTTATTTATCTCCCTCAACTAAGTGTCTTTCTTGTGTACTGCTGGGATCAGCAGCCCTGGATAGAGGGATGGTGTGAAAGGTAAGCAAAAGGAATTGGCATCACAGGAAAGCACCAAAGAAACCTGTGTATTAGTGAGCAGGAAAATTCGTGGCAGATCTAGGAGAAATAAGCTGAAGTTTTCCCTTTGAGTATTTGACATGAGAGCCACAAGTTTCAACTAATGAGAGCATGGTACACACAGAAGACTATGTCAGTAATAATAGGTATTTGAGAAGAAAAGGAACTGAATCATATACTTCAGGCTCAGATGGGTTGAGAAGGCAGAATTTTATAATAGCGGTAGAGGAAGAGAAGAAAAACCATTGTTTCTTTGAACACTGCGAGTTGAAAAATGTTTCAAACAACACTGAAAAGGTGAATTTTAAATTCATACACCATAATGGTGAAATGCGGGTGATGCAGTATTCTCCCTTAATTAAATTTCTTCATATAACTGTACTAAAATTACTTGCAATATGTGATGTAATTAAAGTTATAATCTCAACATTTTGTAGAAGGTGTATCAGCACCATGCTTATATAACTGATACACAAGCAGTAATTTAATATTTACAGATTACATCAACCCAGGTCACACATTTTCTCTAGCCCTCTGGTTTCTCAATCTCTAAGCAAAAAGGTTGGAGTAAATAAATTCCAAGGTCTTTTCTAATCTAAGGAAAATATATATCAATAATGCAATATATCTAGGACCCCATATGGTCCAATCTCAGATGTACCCTATTTAAAACATAGACCCATGATTGGCCAATAAATAAACATAAACACAACTAAGTACTCATGTCCACCTCTCCAGGAAACAGGATGAGGAAGACACTTTTTATGTTTTTCTTTATTTTATTTTGTTTTGAGATGCAGTCTCTCTCTGTTGCCCAGGCTGGAGTCCAGTGGCATGATCTCAGCTCACTGCAACTTCTGCATCCGGGGTTCAAACAGTTCTCCTGCCTCAGCCTCCCGAGTAACTGGGACTACAGGTACACATCACTATGCCCGACTAATCTTCTGTATTTTTAGTAGTGGTGGGGTTTCACCATGTTAGCCATGATGATCTCAATCTCCTGACCTGGTGATCCACCCGCCTCAGTCTCTCAAAGTGCTGGGATTACAGGCATGACCCACCACGCAGGCCGGAAGACAATCTTTCAGTATGGGAAACTTCTTAAAAATCTTTCTTTTCCTTTGCCACTGCTTTCAATATTCTCTGCACAGATGGGAGCTAATCCTGGAAATTTTCTCTCCCACTCTCAGCTTTTCTCCTGAACACCCACCTAGACCAAACAAGATTTCTGTCTCTCTCTTCATTCCTCTTCCCTCCTCCTGAGCCCACTATTATACAGATAAAATCAGCCAAGTTATGAGCTGACTGGAAAAGTGAGAGATGGAAGAAATCACCTTCACATGAATATTCTGTTTATTCAAACATATCAATACATTGATAATTTTTCTTTCTTTCTTTCCTTCCTTTTTTTTTTTTTTTTTTTTTTTTTTGACTGTGTCTCACTGTGTTGCCCAGGCTGGAGTGCAGTGGCATGACCTTAGCTCACTACAACATCTACCTCCCGGGTTCAAGCAATTCTAATTTTTTTTTTTTTTGGCAGAGACAGGATTTCACCATGTTGGTCAGGCTGATTTCAAATTCCAGACCTCAGGTGATCCACTCAGCCTCCCAAAGCACTGGGATTACAGGCATGAGCCACTGCATCTGGCCACACATTGGTAATTTTCTTATTACTCTGATTCTCTGTGATTCTTAAGGTTTTAAATTCATTTCTTGAAAAATGTGCCTCAAGAATAAATGTAATTTTACTTTTAACCTTTTCCATTTAAGAACCTCTTCTAGGGGTGAACTAAGAATCCTTTGAGTTAGCAGTGTAAAGGCAATTTTAGCTTGGTGCAAAAGTAATTGCAGTTTTGCCATTAAAGGTAAAGGTAATGGCAAAACCACAAGGAATTTTGCATCAAGTCATAGTCAAAAAGATAACACCTACTGACCTAAGTTTGCTCAATCTTTTATTTTTATGTGAAAAAAAAAACAATCGAAGTTCTTCTTTTAGCCAGATATGGTGGCTCACGCCTGTAATCCTAGCAGTTGGAAGGCTGAAGTGGATGGATCACTTGAGGTCAGGAGTTCAAGATTAGCCTGGCCAGCGTGATGAAATTCCATCCCTACTAAAAATACAAAAATTAGCCAGGCATGGAGGCGCACACCTGTAATTTCAGCTACTTGGGAGGCTGAGGCACAAGAATCACTTAAACCCGGCAGGCAGAAATAGCACCACTGCACTCCAGCCTGAGCGACAGGGTAAGACTCTGTCTCAAAAAAAAAAAAAAGTCCTTCTCTTAATCTTAGCCTTTAAAAATTTCTATTCTTTCATATTTAAGTGCAAAATTCAAATGAAGCTTTAGTTGTTTAAAAAAAATCTATTTTGTTTTCTTTCTTACCAGAGCACCTATCAGAACTCTGATGATCTATGAAACTTTAGAAACTTTCAAAATGGTTAACACATATATACTCACATTTCTGATCCAAAGAGGAAAAACACTGCACTGAATACTTGAAATAACACTAAATCCATGACAATATTTTATTTTAAAAATATATTGCATTTAATATGCATAAAAATCCTTTTAAAACATTCCATTTAAATCATGGCACTGCACTGTATTCTTCCCTTCGCCTTTGAAGCCTATCAAGCATGTGGCTTGAGAGGTGGCTAGGAGTTGGGCAGAGAGTTCCTAAAACACTTTGAGCTCCACAGATGAAAGGCGCTATTTAAGTACAAAGTATCATAATAATTTCGATATATTTAATGACTCCACTCACTTTAATGTCAATGCCTAACTCAACTCTCACCTATTTGGTACTTTGAGGTATATTTCTTAAGTTCATTTTTTCCACTGGGATGTGGGTAACTTTGTTCCTTAAAACTAGTACAGGAAAACTATCATCAAAAAAGGAAAATTTCATAAACATCTATTCTGTGTCTGTAAAAAACAGAAAATCTCCCCACTAGGAAGCAAACTGTAAAACCAACAAAAGATACGTGTCATTAAAGAGACTGGAAGGGTGACCTTCTCCAGGAGCAGAGCATCTGAATGGCAGTGGGGTCATACCAGTAGAATGAGGAGTACAGTAGATGCTGTTACATTTTCTTCCTTATATTTTCAAGTGGAAAGAAAATTTATGCAAGAAGGCAGTTGGCTGCAGGCAAGTGTTATATTCTGCTCAAAAGGCATTCTTAGTTTGAGTAAAAAAGTCTGTGAAATATGGAAAATGGTATTCCCTCTTCTAAAAATTCATAAAATTTATCAAGTATAGTCTTTTCTATTTTTTCTTTTTAATCTTACATAATTTATCTATAAAACTGATACCAAAATATCTTATTATTTTCAAAAATTAAAGCATTATCAATAACGTTGAGTTAATTTTCACTCCATCTTGGCCAGTAAAATCCTCCTCGTTCTCCTCTGCCTGCTATCCCTTACCTGAGGTCACCGTTACCATTTCAAATTCCCTGTATCACAGCATATTTTCTAGTCATTTGATTTTCTTTACCAAATTTAATTTAAAGCTTGTTTAAAGACTCTTTTTAAGTGAGAAAACAATATAATTCTAATACAATAAACACACTTTTGATATGTCTTCTGTATTTTATTAAATTTTCTGAGTTATCAAATATTCTGTGGTATAACTTTTAACATTCTCAGTGATTCTGCACTTATTTCTCTTTCTGAACTGGGGTGGCGTATTGCAGAGGAGAGCTCACTACACAGAAAGAACAGAGCTGTTCAAGGCATTGTCCATGAGGTGCTCGCAAGGCTCTGCACCTGCTAGCCCTTCAAGCCTCACTCTTGTCCTTTGCAGACTCCAGGATTTGAACCAGCTGATTTCTCCTTGACTATTGCTCAATCTCACAATCCTCCTTATGCATGCTAGTCTATAATCCTAGGTGATTCATCACTGCACTGTGGACCTGGGTAATGACACACTCTCTAAAAATAACTGTCAGCAAACCAAAAAGTGAGGATTCATAAAAATGTGCCAGGAGAAAAAGAAGGGCCTCCTTTAAGCCCATTTCTGTGTTATCCTCTCTTGCTCTGCCTCCCTGTCCTCCACATCCCTGCAGGAACTCCAGTTGGCCTCTTCCCATGTACCAATGGGAATTCAGAAGCACGGCTATTGGGAACATAAAGAGCTTCAGATTGAAAGGGTATTATTTTAAATTCAGTAGAAAAGAAAGTCAGAGACTCAGATACAAGGACATAGAAAAAATGTTGGACATAAGAGTTTACACAAATTAGTTTCCTAGTCAGGCAAGATGGAACTGAGAGACTGGACACTGGAATCCATGACAGTGTGAGGGCTAAAGCACCACTGGAAGAAACAATCTGTATTATGAAGATTAATCATCAAAACTTTAGCTCAATATTTGTGAAATATGCATATTATGCATCTAACCTTCAACATCTGGATTCCATACTCACTCTGCAATGTTCTGATCATAATCTGCCCACTCATGTATATTTGCTTGCAGGAAGAAATGGGCTGTGTAATTCTAAGAATTCTTTTGGAAAATGTATATGTGTATTTACGATTCATATGTATGTATAAATATTACATATATATGTATAGTCATTCCTGTTAGCTTGACAAATGTGATTCATTTCTAAGAGATGGGTAAACTCTCAATGTGTCAAGATAAAGTTTCTGAGACTGTGAGAGAATACATCTAGATTCCAGGTTGTGATAAATTCATTAAAATAATAGAGACCACCTGGACTTTCTGCTGCTATTTCTGCCTTTACATATTCTATGACTGCCATTAGAAGTAACTATAATCCCCACTTGGAAGTCTACGCCCATCTAAACTAACTAAATCTCCTAAACTTAAAAAAAAAAAAAATAGTGACATGATGTAAGTATGAATTTTGTGTACCCACCTAAAAATTTCAGGGAAATGTTTTTAAGTCTGAGACACTTGCTTTCCCAATAACCTATACCAAGCATGCTTTGTCTTTAAAGAGCACATGATCAAACTAATAAAAACAACAGCTATTGATAGTTGAGATCCGACAGGCACTCAAAAGATTCATAAATATGCATTGGTTAATTGTCTTTCAAACAATTCTGTGACGTGCTCAATATTAGTTTTATTTTATAATTAAAAATATTGAGGGTTAGAACATAAATGACTATATTCAAAGTTGACATCATGCAAAGAAAAGCTAAGCCAGATATGGAAGTCAGATCTGGATTCAAAGGCAGCGCTCCTTGCAGCTGTCCAGGAGACCATCATCTCTCTAGCTAAGGTGACTTGGCAGGCAGAATTTCATCTCCAGTGTGAGTCCACTGGGGAACCTTGGCAATTCTCGCAATGCTTTATAACATAAATCATTAAACTGACTTGAGAAATTCTTCCTCCTTCAATTTCCCCAGGTCATCAGTTGAAGCACACTACTAAATAAAAATTAAGCCAAAATGACAACTAAAGCCTGCCTGGCCTCAGATTCCCTCAGTACTGTCTAAATTATTACTAATCCCTTCCCACTACTTATTTCAGTAAATACTGGCTTCCTTAATACTGCCTCTTTCTAGAAGAATTGTAGACAGTTATGTCACTCGGATTTATGTCATCTCAAATGGCCTTGGGCCACACAATGTTAACTTTTGCTGTTATGGAAGTTTTCAAAATCTCCTTTTTATGGTACCACTTTTCCCTCTTTTGCCAAATTAGGTTTCCTCAGAAGTTTTGCTCTAGTTGATCTGAGGGAAAACAGAAACCTCAGCCCATCCTTAACCTGTCCTACTTCATGGAAAAATCTCCTAGAGTTCCATTCAGATTCAGTCGTTCACAGCAATAAAATCTCCTTCTATAAATGTAGTATGGTGGCTCTAAAGAAACAAAAAGCAAAGAAAAAAAAAAACCCAGGGAACAAAAAGGCTTTTTAAAACCTAGAAGAACAGATTGAGTGCTACCATTTATGTCATCTCAAATAGAGCCAGAAACATGGATAGCATTGCTTATGTTGATAAAGCATGACAGTTGACACTACATTCATTGTGAAACCACAACTTTAAATCCAAGACGTTATTTTCATGATCACCAGACTCAGAATGAAAATATAACTTATGAAACCTAGACCATGTCATATGTCACTGCCTCTAGGTATCAGTTAAGAAAAAAATACATACCTTTCCATTTACAACTCTAGCACTAATCATCTGACAGATAAAGTAAGCTAACATTTGTACATCTTGGGATTGCTTCAAATTAGTTCAATTGTAGCACATGAAATACCCATGATTTCTGTGAGTAATCCATTATTAGCAAAGCATAATTAAAATCTCAGTCCTTTAGTGATATTATTAAAAACATTCCTAATGCTCAAAGCTAATATATATGCCACAGTTAATACTTGATTTAACATACCCCATAATGTCATAATGAAAGTCATCATTAACCTTATATTAATACTATTTTAAATTTTAGTTTTTTAACGGAGTATCAAAGCCCTGTGGAGGTGTTACTTTTTTAACATGGATGAGCAACTTCAAGAGAGTTTACATATATTTCAAATCCTCCTATTGCCTATTATAACTTAAATAAAATAATACATATGAACTGAAAAAATCTAACTATATAAAAATGGGCTATATGTAATTTGAATCATTTTTCCATTTAAATTAATGCATGTGATGCTCTTGCAGTGAAAACAATGTGATCACCAATATTTATTACAATGAATGATAACTCTTATTCAAGTGAGCCAGTCAACATCACAGACCCTTCTTTAATGCTAGCAAGTTAAAAGGAAAACTGAGATAAGATTGCATAAATTGACTGTCGCACACAATATCTGCAAGAGCTTGCAAATGAGTATTTGGCTGCTACAGGTCTCAGTTTTCCTTTCATCAAAATTCTTAAGAATTTGCATTTCTGAAAAGAGATTAGACTACTTGGTAGTAGGATCTATTTGATTGAAACATGATAATTTTCAGAAGAAATGAACTTTTAATTCAAGTTCCCCAAAGATAATTTTGGCAGATACATTTTATAATACTACAATTGCCTTTTCAAGTTTATTGAGTCCCTCTGCCTAATTAGTTTCCTTATCACAGACGGTCTCTCCAATTACACATTCCATCATAACAGAAGTCCACTTGATGGTGTTGCTGATGCCCATTTAGAGCCCCGAGTCACTACTCTTTACCTCTAGTATAGGCTGTTTTAAGGAAGACATCTTTTCCTTTCAGAATTTATGTAGTGAAAATAAAAAGTAGGTTTGGTTTTAAATAGAACTTGAAAATTCTCTGAAAAATTATGTTGTCTTACAAACGACTTTGTACTATGAAGATAGAAAAATGAGGAAAAGAACAAAACAGGTTGTTTAAAAAAAGTCCTTACTTACCAGGTGTGAAATTGTATCGAGCTGAAAATCCTATTGATTCCAGCTCTCCATCAGCAAAAAATTTAATCCATAGAAATCTTCCACTGGATTTTATTACAGGTGGATTCTGTTGTCCACAGAAACGTCCAATTATTGGAGAAAAGCCAAAAGGTCCATCTCGAACTTCAATATGATCAAATTTGCACTCCCAAGAGGGTTCAATAGAGTACTTTTCATCAAAGTAAAGTTCAATGCACTGTCTTGGAGCGGCTGTAAAGAAGAAAGATTGCGTCAGGGAGGCCATTTCTTAAATCTTCATGTTAATATTTTCTGATTTTATTTCAGATATTATCTGCTCATTTTCTTTCAAACTTTATGAATGATATGCATGGAAATACAAAAAAAGCATTGATACTATTCTACGGGATACAATTTTCATAAAAATGTTTAAGGAGCGAACCTTAAAACTGATGATGTTCCACAAAACATTATTCTGACATAAGATGACCATTTCGATGTTTTGCGCAGGACTAACAAAGCATGGTACTTTTATAAAAGGCTGTTAACTTGGGGTAAGAAGATCGAGGGACATTTTTCTGTCTCTTTTCTCCTATTTTCAGGAGTACACAGGTTTGCAGTCACAAATCACTTGAGAATTGTTTGGCATACAGTTATATTAAATACAATCATTCAAACAGTCTCAGTCATGTGTCTAGATTAGATCCAAGTGCATGTAGAAAGATATTAAGAGTAATTTTTCTAGACCACAAACCTGATCACGTCACTCTGAGGTTTGAACCTCAGCAGCTGGCCCATGATCAATGCATTCAACACACATGATGACCCATTAAGAATATCCTGCTTCCAAGGCCCTATCCCCTCACAGACATCCCAAGCTCAGCCCATTTCAAACATGTCTTGCATTCTAAGAAAGCATGCTCTTGCAGACTTTGATGGATTTTCTACTTTCTTGAATATCTACATACCCACTATTACCTCCTCTTTACACAGGAAAGACCTGCTTTAAAGAAGTCTCCTTTCTAAATCTGATCTTGAAAGACCAGAACCATATCTTACTCACCTCCTTTCTCAGCACTTCGCATAGTACTTATCATTGAAAATTTCCAGATAAAAAGTCTTTTTGAGTAAATTATAAA
The DNA here is from genome assembly GCA_004027835.1 of Alouatta palliata. Taxonomy (NCBI): domain Eukaryota; kingdom Metazoa; phylum Chordata; class Mammalia; order Primates; family Atelidae; genus Alouatta; species Alouatta palliata. The sequence continues at coordinate 17,893 of PVKV010019284.1, forward strand.
TGAGCTTATCTTCATAAATGTTTTTACAGCTCTCTAAAGAATCAGGGAAAGCTTTATAGGGCTGACAACTCTATAGAGCACCACATGAATGCATTTGCTAATGTTCTTTCATTCTTCCCTTGATATGTCCAAAACAGATCAAAATTCTGGCATCTCATACTTACATTCAGCCAGGATACTCCAGAATGGCCATAAAGTTGAAATATCAGCCTATCTGTATCCTGGTTAGTACGCAACTGTTGCATGAAGCCCTCTGAGCGCTTCCCTGCTACTTGGCCCTTGTCAGGCACTAACCCCTCTAGACACTTGAAAGTTAAGGTTCAGCACAGCCAGGCCTGCTCTCTATATGGTCGGCAACCATGCTGAATGGTGGCTGTCCACATCCCACTGCTTCTTAAATATACACTGAACATCATCCGTGACCTAAAAAATAAACTCTTGGATGCACAGTTTTTAAAAATTTACGTAATATCGAGATATGTGGTAATTTGGAAATTGGAGATTTACAGAATAAAATGTAACTCTGATGCTCTCCAGGTATAAAATTAAAGATCAACAGATTGAACGTCAATTCATTTTTAAAATGAATTATTTTATGGATAATTTTTAATTTTTAAAAAACGTTTCTAACTCATACATTGAAAATTGACATTTATAGCTCATGCAAGAAAAATATTTTATCCACCACTACCGTATATCAAAAAGGTCAACAAATATAGTAACCACAATAATGACAGATTTGAGGAACTTTCAATGACTTTTTAATATTTGAAAGTGCCCAAAGAAATAACTATGTTTTATGCATAAAGTATTAGCCTTATAACAAAAAGGCAAATTCTGAAGGGCTTGGACCCATTTACATATTAGTACTAAATATATCACTTGCATACATTATCATCCTATAGGATGTATCTAGCTGTTTCCTTAATAATAAGCCATTATGACAAGTTTTATGAGGAAACAAATTATTTCAGATTATAGGATAACTATTTTAGATGTGAGTAATGTATGGCTGGGGAATGACAGAGCAATGAGGACAGTCCTTAGTTACTTTACTTAGAAATCTATCTGTCATCTGTGAACACGCACTCACCAATTTCCCCTACTAAGAAATAATGGCCATGTAACATGAATTCACTTAACCAAACCTTCACTCTTATTATTACATAAGTTCTGTGGATGAGTTAACCTCTCAATGTTCCTCAGAAAACATTTTTTGAGACGGAATCTCTCTCTGTCGCCAGACTGGAGTACAGTGGCACAATCTCGGCTCACTGCAACCTCTGCCTCCCGGGTTCAAGTGATTCTCCTGCCTCAGTCTCCCAAGTAGCTGGGACTAAAGTCATGCGCCACCACGTCAAGCTAATTTTTGTATTTTTAGTAGAGACGGATTTCACCATGTTGGCCAGGATAGTCTCAATCTCTTGACCTCGTGATCCACCTGCCTTAGCCTCCCAAAGAGCTGCGATTACAGGCGTGAGCCACTGCGTCCGGCTGTGAAATAAATTTTTAAAACTAAGTTTGCCACATAATGCTTGTGGTCAATTAAAAAATGAGTGATTATGGCACATAGAAACCATTTGAAGCTATTTAGGTCTAACTCTCTCAACTTCAATTTGCTTCACCTTCAAGAATTTTCTTCACAGCTGCATTTCCTTTTAATGTTTCTGTAAGTTATATTTGATCTAACACAGGTTAGTTCATGAGAGGTCTCAACAACTTTGAGAATCTTCAGACGCACTGCGAACTATGGGCGCTTGAACCTGGATTGTACACATATGAAGGAATATTTTTTCCATTCTGAGGGAATTTTTAGATCACCTGACATTCATAAAGGGATCCTCTTTATTGTGACCAAGACCTCACCTGCATTCTTCATCTCCGTCATACCTCTGGAAATCTGCCCAATTATGTATCCCTCTTTCTCTTCCATTTTCAATTTACCATTTTCTACAGAACATTCATTTTAGAATTAAATGTGTGCAATCTGCCCCTTTAAAAGAGGAAAAAACACCCACCTCCGCTATGCCAATGGAAGTGCTTATGAAAGTTAGTAACAAACTCTTAATTGCTCCAGGTAACAGATGAATTTCTGTTTTTTCACTTATTTTTATTGCTGCAACAACTGACACTTTGACTACTCCCTGCTTCTCGAGACCTCGTGCACTCTGGCTGCTGTGGCATCCTACACCTGACTCTCCTGCCTAACCCTCTGGCTTCTCCTACTCAATCCATTACCTTTTCCCCATACTCTGTCTGTCTCTTACATGTTATTTTCCAGAAATCTATTCTACATCTTATTTTCTCTCATTTTAGACCAGGACACCAGGTTGCCACAGGCATTCCAACGGAATGATACTACAATATAATGATGCCTGGGGGTCTATCTAAGGCCAATTAAATCAGAATTCCAGGGGAAAGGGCCAGGCATTTGCATTTTTTTTAAAGAGTTGAAAAATAGTGCTCCAAATACTCTCTTTGGATAATTTCATTCATACTAACAACCTCACCACCAATCTCTATGACCTATACATATACATTTTCAGACCACATCTATCTCTCCACTGAGCCAGAGCTATATATATCTAATCTTTATATGGAACATCTCCATAAACACAAACTAAACACATTATTTTTCCTTTAAAACAATTTTTTTCATCTCTATTTGTTTTCTGTGATGGCAATTCTGTCTAACAAGTCATCAAGCAACAAACATTAGAAGAGTCCTGGGATACCCTATTCTCTGACTCCCTGATTCAGCCACTCGTGATCCAGTTGATTAAATACCTCTCAGTTCTTTCATTTACTCCATCACTGATGCCGCTTCTTTAGTGTAAGTATTTACCATAACTTACTTAGACTTTTGCAATTCTTTCTTAATGTTCTTTTCCTTCAGTTACTTCTTCATCAAAATCACACATTATTCATCTACTTAAATTACTTCAATGGCACCTCATTGTCTGTAGCATAATATCTAAGATTTCATCCAGCAGGCACAGAAGGAATACCAGCTACTGCTTTGTCTGAGACTGCCTCCCTCTTCAACCTCCCGCTGTCTTTTCCTCAGATTCTGCAGAAGCCCTAGGATACTCCATGCAGGTCCCCAACCACAGCATATCTCTGAACTTCCGCACATGCTACTCTATGCAGAGAATGATGCCTTCCTGGACGTTCTTCAAAAGTGAAGGTGAGCATCTCTTCTTCCCTGTATTCTTCTCTTTGGCTTCCCTGTTCCAACTACTTTGTGCTAATCCTGAGGCCCTTTAGATTGTTTAGGGAAATGGGCATAGTCCCCAGAGCATATTGGCAAGTCCTATGAGGCAAGTAGCGAGTTCCTTTTCTATCAGTCATACAAGGAATTTGCACGTCCAGACCTTAGGTTTCTGGGTTATCCTTTCAATAGCATAGCTTATTTATTGTTTTACCTTCTTACAATGTGATTTATCTTTGCTGAAAGTCCAACTTCAAGTACATAGGGGGTAGGGGAAGATCTATGGCCCAATAATTACCAAAAAGTAATCATTTCTAAATAAAAATTCTTAAAATTAGGTAAACAGAAAGCCTGCTGCTTCTTTGAAAAATCTATCAAATAAATGTGTCCCTGATTTGTATGTAGTAGAAAATGCATATATCTTTTTCATTAAGATAATTTTGCCTGTGTGTGTGTGGAGGGGGGCGGGTAGATGCTTTCAAGTTTTAGCCCATTAAGTATTAACAGTTAAAATACTGAAAACTCCCATCACTAGATGATACGCTTCCATATTTTAAAATTTATGCTTAAGGGAGAGGTGTTGGCCTGGCACCATGGTTCACGTCTGTAATTCCAGCACTTTCGGAGGCCAAGGTGGGTGGATCACTTGAGGTCGGGAGTTCCAGACCATCCTGGCTAACACGGTGAAACCCCATCTCTACCAAAAATACAAAAATTAGCTGAGCGTGGTGGTGTGCACCTGCAATCCCAGCTACTTGGGCGGCTGAGGCAGGAGAATTGCTGGAACTCAGGAGGCAGAGGTTACAGTGAGCCGACATCATGCCCCTGCACTCCAGCCTGGGAGACAGAAAGAGACTCTGCCTCAAAAACATAAAATAAAAGAGAGAGGTGTTTACAAGGTCAGTGTAAATGGGAAATGTTCAAAGAGACGTCTCTTTTCAACGCCATTTATCTTTCATGTTGGAAAAAAATCATGAAAGAAAGTCATAATTTACAATCTTGACTTTGACTTTAAAATGAGATGTCACTTTTTAACACAAATAAGATAACTATCCTTCCGACTGCTGTTTAGAAAATGTAATTATAGATTCATCTTTGACATTAATATAATTTTTGTACTTTATAATATTAAAGAAAAACTGACATACAGCTTATTCTAATAATCGTCGAACTAAAAATTTTACTGGCTTCTCAAACTGTTACACATTAGGTAATATTGTGCCAGCCTTGCATCCATTCTACTGCATTAGAACTCTACATCAATTAAATCAACTGCAAAACAAACTCTTAAGTTGTTCATTTGTTTTTATTTCACAGAATTTGCTTGTTCATAACTCATTACTAAAATTTCAATAATTAGCCTGATTCCAAATTTTACAGTTATTTGACTCACTCAGAGACATTTTTGCGCACTATCTCCAAACCAATTTTGTAATGTCTATATGCATATTCTTCATCCAAATCATAGAGATGGCCAGGTTTTGGCTTAGTGTTCTCTTAACTCTGGCAGTCTCTCCATTTACCTTCTATGATGTAGATGCATTCCCGGTCAGGGGGGTACTTGCTGGGATAGTTGGGAGAGGTAAAGATACCTCCCTCTGCATGCTTTGTCCAGGTTCCACACTGCATTGACTTCTGTGTTTCTGAGGTGGTTTGCTTTTCTGTTAAATACAAAAAAAAATTTTAAAAAGAGCCATCATCCAATTTTCTATAATACTAAAAATAGAGAGAACATTCTTATAATATCCATTAGTAGATTAATTTTTAAATGTTGTTTTAGCCAAACCAATCAATTATACACATTATAACAGGTTCAGATATTCTGGAATATTAAAAGTAGGAGGAAAATAGGAAAACACAAAATAATTCGAGGTCTTCCAATAGCATTTTTCTAAGTAGACACACCTGTTCCTTTCTTGGTTGCCCCAGACAAATGGAGTATGATTAAACTTGCTACAACTGAAACAGAAAAGAAAAATTAGAGATAAAATACACAGAAATGATCAAATTCCATAAACACATAACATAATTTCAGGATAAAATACTATCAAAGCAGATTAACTGTATCATTGTTAACTGTTAGAAGTTGATTCAGTACTTGCAAAAATTGATCTGAAATATACAAATCAGGAAACCTTGGGACTCCCTTAAAAAGTAACACAAGTTAAGAAGGGATGAGACCCAAATTCCTCAGGCAAATAAGTCCTTCACTCTAAAAGCAACATGACAATTTACTCTTGTCACACACATCACACTGGGACTTCAGGAGTCCCACTGTATCTAAACTACCCTTAGGAAATGGCTCTGCTAGCATATCTGAAGGAAGAGAGGGGCCAGAAGGCAAAAAGGAGGAAAAGGAGAGGCAAACGATGAGAAAGCCTCCATGACTGTTCCCGACACACTGCAGTGTGGTTGTATTTTAGAAAATAAATACTTAGACAAATCCTACAGGCTGTGGGGGAGAGGAGCAAGCAAGAAGCAGATTAATGGGGATTGTGGGCATTAAGCAGCATTATTAGACTGTTGCCTACAAAAATGTTCTGAACCTCCAAGTAACCCTGACCTCAGTCCTCAGCACTTTCTAAGCTGTGAAATTAATCTCTCCTAACCTTAACTTTGATTTAATACCAAATCAATCTATAGAGATAGACTATTAATTTGAGAGAGGTGATTTCCAAAAGCATTATACCGAGTCAGGTTTCCAGTGTCAAAGAGACTCTGATCTGTAACTTAACAGTAAAGCTGCAGTGCCATTATAATCTAAACTTGTTTTACCTCCATAGTCTTGATCTAATCAACATTTTTACAAGATGAAGAAATTGCAAAATATTAAGTATTCTAGTCTTCATAATTTGATTTTTCTATTTTATTTTTCTTATTCATTTTGTTGTCCAATGGCATAAAAGGTCTGCTTTCATACTATCACTTAAAATGAAATGGAGGGGAGAGCATAACTGACAAACATTTCCTCAATTAAAGCTCACCATAGAGGCTTACACATTTATACTTAAAAATTATTCTAAGAAAGGTATCTAAATGTTAATATTAATATTTAAAAAATTATCAACTGTGTATTAGTTTTGCTCTAGCCAAGTCATTTGCATTTTAGATTAAGACACTGGCTGCTGTGGTTACTGTGTTTCCACGGGGAAAAAAATCAATTTAATTTGCCATGATTCTGCTCACACCCAGAACACACAGGTACACATCCTTCAGCATCAGAATGTGTATTTGTTTACTCCGCTCTTCCTGTTTTGCCGAAATCGCATTACGGACCATGTACTGTGTTTATCAGCAAAGCCCTCTCTTAAGTGCGTGACCCGCGATCCACACTCTCATCTTTGCTCAGTAATGTCAAATTTCCAACACACATTTTCTTATGCTGCCTTTTACTCGATGACTCGTCATACTATTTTCCTCTCATTCCTTCCCACCTAGACACTGCCCGCGTTACCACACACCCAGAAAGCGACGCTAGCGGTATCCTGGGGAGAAAGGGGTGGACGCTGACCCTCGCCCTTCTCTCTGCGCTGGCTTCAGGTGCCTCTACAGCTACCTCCAGGACTGCGTGCGACCAGGGGTCCCCGAGCTGCGGGAGCCCCGGGAAGAGGAAGATTCCTCTACCCTCACTAAGTATCCCCGCTCCCTCCCGCTTTCCACCTGCGCCTTCGCCAGGGCCAGTCTCTGCCGCACGCACGTGTCCAGCCCCGAACTGCGCGCTATTCTCAGCCCCCGGGGGGTTCCTGCGCACGGAGAGCCTGTTCACCCCGGCAGCTTCTGGGACCGGGCGACGGCTGACCGCGCGCCGCCCCCACGCCAGGGTCCACGATGCTGCAATACAGAAAGTTTACGTTGGCCCTGACTCGCCGGGACTGCAGGGTCCGCCGGAGCGCGGCGCAGAGGCTTCTCCTGCGCGTTCGGCCGCGGGAAAGGGGCGGGCAGGAGGGCTGGCTCCGGAGCGCACGGGCGCAGCGGGCAGGGTACTCACTGTGAAGCACACTGCGCCCATGGATCATGTCTGTGCGTTACACCAGAGGCTCCGGGCTCCACTAATTCCATTTAGAGACGGGAAGACTTCCAGTGGCGGGGGAGGACGGGTCGAGAGGTGTTAAAGACGCCAAGCGAGAGCGAAATACAAGGGGGCCGAGGGGGAGACCGAGAGGAAGGGGGAGCTCCGAGCCCACGCTGCAGCCAGATCCGGATGAGTCCGTCCTCCGCCCCGGACGGGCTCTCGCTCTCGCTGGCCCTCAGCGCCGCGCAGCCAGCAGCATCCCCACCGTGACGCTCGCATCACACCCGGGCGCCGGCCGCCACCATCCGCGCCGCCGCCGCCAGGACCCTCCTCCCGGGCATCGTCGCCGCCGCGGGGTCGGGAGGACGCGGCGCGCAGGAGGCGGCGGGCGCGGGGCGAGCCCCGGGACGCCCCGAGCCGGGGCCGGGGCCGGGCAGCGGGCGCAGCGAGTGGCGGGGGGCAGTCCAGACCGACGGCAGCGACGGAACGGGCGGCGGCGGCGGCGGCGGGGAGGGCTCAGTCCCCAGTCTCAGACGCGCCGCGCAGCAGGTCGGAGCAGCCTCCCCGGGAGGACGTCCAGCGGCAGCGCTCCTCGCTCCAACCCTTGGGGATCTTCCGCTGAGGCATTGAAGGCAGGAGGAAGGGGTCCGTCATCGGCTCGCCGGGCTGCGCGCCACCTCTGCGATCTTGCGGAAAGAGGAGCGGGCGGGTGGGCGTCTGGGAGGCGGGCTGGAGGGCGGCGCAGGGGAGCCAGGGTGGCCGGGCGGGGGGGGGAGAGGGAGGGAGGAGGAAGGAACCGGAAGAGAGCAGAGTTACCAAGTGGGCGTCTTAGTCAAGGCTCGGGGCTCCGAGACCCTCCCCCAAGCCCGGAGCCCGGGTGGGAACCGGAGGCTGCGCGCGGCCGGCGCCCCGGGGCTGGTGCGCGGCCGAATAGGGCCGCGGTGGCGGCGGCAAGGACATCTCCGCCGCGCGGACCTGGGGGAGGGGCGGAAGGGGGTGAGGACCCGGCTAGGACCGGCGGCTCGGCTCACCGGGACGCGGGAGGAGGATGCTGCCGCAAATCCGGAGCCCGATCCTCGAGCCGGACGAAAGACGTGGAAGCGGGAGGGGCCATGGGGTGAAAATCCCTTGTGGGGTTTGGTGTTTCACTTTTTAAAGGTTAGACCTTGCGGGCTCTCTGACTTCCACCCCTCGTTTTCCATCCCCGTAAAGGAACCGGGCGCCCCCTCGTCCTGTTTCCCTGGGGCGAATTCTTCGCCGCAGACTCCGCGCTTAGCGTGGGAGACAAGGCAGGGACGCGCCCCCGGAAAAGGCGGCGGTAAAAGTTTCGCCGCGGAGCACAGGGCCCAGTGCCAAGTCCCCCCGACCAAATTGCTGCCGCAGAGACGCAGGCTTCTTGCAATGGAGCCCCCTCCCCACCTCGAGTTGTAACTGACTCCCAACCTCGAGATGTTTAAAACCACCCCACGGCACACACGGTCACCCTCCACCCCGCGCCAGTTCCTCTGCAGGCCCGCGCGGCGCGTTAAAGTCTGGGAGACACGAGTTGCGGGGAAACAGCACCGGAAGAGCCCGGGCTTGTAACATGCGAATCAATAAATACAAAATAACGGCCACCGCGAGGCAGCGCAGCGAAGAGCTGGAGCGCGCGGAAGTGCTGGGGGGAATCCCTCCCTGGGCGCCGCAACAGCACCTCCTCCCCTTCCCGGCTCCGTCCCCCCGCCTCCCTCCCCCCGCCTCCCTCCGTGGCATCTGCGGATGCAGCCCGCGCAGACCACAGTCCAGCCCGCGGGACCCGGGACTATGGAGGCCTCCAGCCTGGCCACCTGCACCCGCGCCGCAGCTGGGGCTCTGGTTGGGGACTGGCGGCGAAGAAGCCGGAGTAGGAAGATCTAATGGCGGGGTGTGGGAGGTGGTCAGCAGCAGACGCTGAGCTGTGAAGACTGGAGTGGCCCCAAAAGGGCAATGAAAGGAGTCCGGCGAGCACTCGAGGCTGGGGCCCTGCCTCCCGGCTCTGGCCTGGCCTCTGCTTCCCGGCACCTGCTGCTGCGGAGCACACGTGCGCGCAGGGCTGCGCGGAGCGTGGGGTGCTCGCCGCGGTTCTGCCCACGCCTAGCGCAGGGGCTGGGAGCGGGTGGAGGTCTGCCAGTAAGTTGGGATGAAGGACGAAGAGGCGACCCCCCAAGTCTGGCCGGGATTCAGAGACCCAGATGCAGCCCCCAAGGCTCCTGCTACCACATCAGGCTTCTGGTTCCTCGATTTCCAGGGTGGGGTAAAGTGACAAAGCAGAGGGGAATGTGTGCTTGTGTGTGTGCGCGCGCGCATATACCGCGCGCGTGTCGTGCATCCATTTAATGAAAGGTGAGTAATGGGGCAGGCAGGGAGTGAAGCGAGATGGAGAGCTAAAGAGAAAGAGGTGAGAGAAGGGGGAAGACAGGGACGGGGTAAGAGAGGAGAAGCGAGGCGAGAGAGAGAAGGGAGACATGAAGAATGGAGAGAGAGGAAAAGGAAAAGAGGAGGGGAGAGAGAAAAGAGAAACAGGAGAGATAATGAGGGGCTGAAGAGAGTGGGAGAGAAGAGAGGAGAGAGAAGGAACGGCAGAAGAGAGAGGGGAGAGGGCTTAGAGGCTCCGCGACTCTGCACAGGCCAAGTCCAGCAGAGCTGGCGGCCTATGAGAGGAGCTGCAAGCTTGAGCGAAGGGATAGAGGTGAGCGGATGGAGGGAAACCGGTGAGTGTCTGCCCACGCACGCACCTATTTGTAAAAGGATCTAGGGGAAACACGCAGAAGGTCCCACGGGAGTCCTGTGACCCACGTGAGGTGCTCGTGCCAGCGCGTGGTGGGAGGTGGTGGGCGTGGAGTTGAGGAAGAAATTCTCCAGCCTTAAGGAAGCAAAAGAGTTCAAAGATCAGTAAGGCCACTTAACAGAGGGATGTGCAGGTGACAGAGAAGATCTGGAAAACGCTTTTTGGGATCCAGGTCATCTATGGAGGAGAGGGTAGAGATCTTGAAAAAGGACCAGTCAGAAGAGCTGACAATTGAATACTGGAATCTTTCTTATGGTTGGGTGGCAATTTCTTCACATCCAAAATATGTGTTATTCGTGAAAATGATGAAGTTCTGCAATGAAAGTGGCAACATTTAAAATCATGTACGGAAAATTACTGCATTTCTCAGTCACAGTTTGAAGGTGGAGAAACGAAAACTTGGTTTTACCATAAATGCTCCTACTCACCTACCCTCTTCTGTCCTCTTTGCCCAGGTGAGTTTTCCAGGACACAGATTTTGTAACCTGCCAAGGAAGTGTACCCTTGACTACCTTTCTACCTCGCTAGAAGGGTAGTCCTTTTACCGGAAGACAGGAAATTAGGAAGGAAATCTTAGAGAAGGTGAAAGGTCCTAACCTTTTGTCCTTACCGGTATATCTTGCATAAACAGTGATATTTCTCTCTCTCTTTCTCTCTCTCTCTCTCTCTCTCTCTCATAGCACAGTGGCTGAATCATAGCTCACTGCAGCCTCCACTTCCTGGGCTCAACTGAGCCTCCCACCTCAGCCTCTGGAGTAGCTGAGACTACAGGCACAGGCCACCATGCCTGGCTAATTTATTATATTTTTTAGAGAGGGGGTCTTGCCATGTTACCCAGGCTGTTCTCCAACTCCTGGCTTCAAGGGATCCTCTGGCCTCCCTCTGATCTTTAATGACCAGTGCTCTCTTGGGCAATGCGTGGGGCTGAGGCATGACATTTTGCTGAAACCTCAGTGCTGAGGGAGTGAGTGTACACATCCTGGACCCAGGACAGGACAGAGGCCTAGCCAGCTCAGATGCTCTGGTAACCAACCAAGAGACTGGGCCACCACAGATGCTGAGGCCCTCTCTGCACCCTCCTACTCCTCCCAGGTTGCAGGTGCAACATTTTTATTGACGATTCCATTCATCTTTCTTCATACACATCCATACACGCTTTTCACCATCAACTACCTCCTGTTTGCTTGGCAAGCTGCCTTCTCATTTTTGAGTTCCAGAATCCACACTTGCTGAGTAATGCTACCTCCCTAATAGGGACCCATAAGATTTTTCTTTCTGAGGAAAACCAACATATGGGAAAAGTTCAGTTTCTCCAAGAAAAGGTTGTGCACACATATGGTCAAATTGCAAGATGTGGTTGTTTTGAAAGGGAGAGCATATGAACTGATAGCTTTTGTGAGTTGAGTGTGCCACCCTGGAAGACGGTGCTTTGTCACAGTTCCCCAAGGTTGGCATTGAAATAGTGAGTACTGTAGAAGATGGTGCAGAATTAAAGCCACTTCCATCCACTGAAGTTGTCATTAGTTTGTGCTGTTTAGGAGCTTTCATTGATCCTCACAATGAAAGAAAAGAAAGACTACCAAAATCCTAACAAGAACTGGTGTAGGATACATGCCCTTCCAATTCAAATGCACATAGTATTTGTCTAGGTACATGTAGTTCTCTGTAGAAAAAAAAATAAAGCTACAGGTCTCCCGGGGCTCCTTTGTTAATTAATCTGCGGTACTGGCATCATCTCAAAAGTTGTCTTTCTATCACTAAAAGAGGTGATGCTACAAAAAATAACTCAAATAAAATAGTGCTTCTGATACATTCCATAGTATAATAATATTTTTTTATTTTTACATAACTGTTTACATGGTTATGAATTGCAAAGGTTTTTGTGTTTAACTACAACATCATAATATTTGTTTATCAAAAACTTACAATAATTTGCTAGTAAATATAGGAATGTTTTTAAAAAAATTATCTGCAATACTCTAACATGAACCTGGCTTTAGGTAATATTGAGTAAGCTCTTTCTCTTCAGCAGTCTATAGGTGTATCCTAACACAGTAGAAAGTCATCGTGAAAGAAAAAAACAAGTCAAAATCTCTGAAATCTTACATTTAAACCAAGCAGGATATTTTATGATCACCACTGGGGAAAAATAAAATATGGTTTCACTAGAAGTACAAATATATTGTATTCCTAGACAGCACAAGAATATTAGTCTCTTGTGGGTGAGAACGTTCATGGCACTTCCTTAGCCAGTTACTTGATAGCACTTTCAGATTCATCATCCATCGATCCATATCAAAATTTCAGAAAAAAAGTTATTTTCATTTTGATTGATATTGACTTGGCAGTGGCTTCTAAAAATAATACCAGTTTTAATATGATTAATTATAAGCTTATATTCTATAAATCAATATAAACCACAGACATTATGAAGATATACCCCAAGATTAAAAAGTGTAAAGGCACTGTACAGAAGCTGCTATATATATTGCTACTTTCTGAAAATGTATAATTATATATATATATATATATATATATATATATAAAGTAGCCATGTATGTATATACATATATATATATATATTTTTTCTCTTTTGGAGTCTTGCTCTGTCACTCAGGCTGGAGTACAGTAGTGCCATCTTGGCTCACTGCAACATCCACCTCCCTGGTTCCAGCGATTCTCCTGCCTCAGCCTCCCAAGTAGGAGATTACAGGCATGCGCCATCACGCCCAGTTAATTTTTGTATTTTTAGTAGAGATGGGGTTTCACCATGTTGGTCAGGCTGCTCTCGAATTCCTGACCTCGTGATCCACCCACCTCAGCCTTCCACAGTGCTGAGATTATAGGCGTGAACCACCGCGTCTGACCAATTTCTGATGTATTTATCTAGAAAATATATACTATATATACTGGGCTATCTGCAGTTCATGACTCCTGCCATAATTGCATTCCCTTCTAAAATGATGCTTTCAAATAGAGTGAAAAGGAAGCAAAGGTTGTTGGAAGTGACAGGAAGCAGAAGCATCTCAAGGATAGCCCATAGCTGTCCCAGCACAGTCCCCTGAGCAGGGTGGGCCTTTGTCAAAGAAACTGACAGGGAAACAAAGGGAAAATAATTGTTAAATGTATGTATGTACAAATTTAAACATTCTATTTTGAAAACATATTTATCTTTATATTTTTCTTGGAGACTGTAGGATGAGAGCTGTGTTTTGGTATTAGGAGAACTAGATATTATCACCAGATCACAGTATGAGAACTGAATTAATATCTTAGTTAAAATCAGAGAGAACTAAGTTAAATTAGTTTAATCATAAGTGGAAAGCACAACAGAGTTCTTTTGATCCCAAGATTATAAACAGATGCTTTTGAGTTATTTGTGTTATTTGGTCTAATTCTGCATAATCTCTCCTTCCCTTAAAAATTTTGATTGGCCCGCAATTGACTGACTTCCCTAAATATCAGCAGTCTTTTAACTCAGAACAAGCAATTGATAATTCACCACAATCTCCACCACCCTTAACTACTCCTTGACACTAAGTAGGAAATATCTGGCTGGGCGCAGTGGCTCACGTCTGTAATCCCAGCACTTTGGGGGGCCAAAGTGGGGGGATCATCTGAGGTCAGAAGTTCGGGACCAGCCTGGCCAACATGGTGAAACCCTGTCTCTACTAAAAATACAAAAATTAGCTGGGTGTGGTGGCGCGCACCTGTAGTCCCAGCTACTTGGCAGGCTGAGGCAGGCAAATTGCTTAAACCAGGGAGGCGGAGGTTGCAGTGAGCCAAGATCACAGCACTGCACTCCAGCCTGGGTGACAGAGCAAGACTCTGTATCAAAAAATGAAATATCCACACTACTTTCCATTTCATTTGCACTAGCATGAAGTTTTGCATCACTATCAACACCAGTTTTTACTAATCAGGACACAGGATATAATTATGATTTGTTAGGTCTTACTTGCACTGCCTCTGTATGCTTTTTGATTGGCAATCCTTGATCTTATGCTTTCTTATCAGCTTTTAAATGAAGAAAATGGGGCCAAAAGAAGTGCAGTGATTTCTGTAGTGCTGCTTTTTTGGTAACTGCATAACTGATAGAATCCAAGATCTTCTACCTTACTAGGGGTGGGGAACTATTAGATTGTTTCACCTGAGTTCAAAGGAAAGCCCTCATTCCTTCTGCTTGTTGCCAGTCACTGACTTCTAGCCAGAGTGTGAGTGTCTCCGGGCCATTGACAAATGTAATAAGCTCAATGAGGGTTGATCCCAAAAGGAAAAGAAAAAAAATAAATATAAAAACGGGGAATTGTCAGGGGAAAATAAAGCAAATTCATTGTAGGGAACTGCATAGGGATCAGAAATCCCATGGGATGAAAGATTATCCATTTATTGTAAAATCTTACTGGAATCACATACATTTGTAGACACACATGCAATATAAGAAGAGACCAGATGGGTAGAAAGGGAATATAATATCCTAACTGAATAATAATTTGACCTCCTAGAAAAGCGGCAGTTCCTTAATACGATTTTTGCAATGTTAAAATACGATGTGTAGAAGTTATGAACATTTAAGTCAAGAACATTTTGAATACCAGTTCTGTTAATTAGTAAGTATGTAATAATTACATTAATTTTCTTAGCCTGTGTGCTCTCCTCTGTAAGACAGGAATAATAACACATAGGGCTATTTAAGACTTTAAATGGGAAGACATCAAAAGCACTGAGCACAGTGGTAGCATACATAAATAAATAGTTCTGTTTTTTGTTAACAGGATCAGTACTGCCCATTATTGTGAATGGTAGCATACAGAAGCAGTGCCATGCAAGTGTAGGTAGATGGCTAATATCCATATCTATACCTGTGCCTAGAGCTTTGCAGTTACCTGTACCTACTTCAATATCTTAAACCTGGGAGGCAGAGGTTGCAGTGAGCCAAAATCTACAACTATATGTGTATTTGTATATACATATGTACATCTGCATCATAAAGCCATATGTCTTTTATAGTTTAACGTAACAATGCTGATGGAAACCTAAATCAAGAAACCTTCATATGCATCAAAGCTAAGCTCAATAACTAATACCAAAAATGTAAAAATCTCTGTAGGAAACAGAAGATTTGTGTCTGTGGTGGAGAAAACTGGAGAAGGCTGGGGCTGTAAGTGGGGACGTTCTGCGGGATGGTTCTGTCATAATGTCATCTCAGAGTGAGAAGGGCAAAGTAACAGCAAAAAAAGGAAAAGGAATATTTCAAGTTAATAATACTTCATAATATAATTATAAAATGCCATAAGATCTCAAACCAAAAACAGGTATAGAGGACTAAGTAGAATATTTTGAAGAAAAAACACACAACTAGAATCAAGACAATAACATTTAGTAAAATTGAAAACAAACAGAAAAGTTCTTAAACATTATGGAAAGAAAGAATATGGTAATAACAGCAGCAAACAGATTACTTCAGAAAAGAGCAAGATTTAGATTGACAGCGATCTTCTGGAAAATGACACTGGATACAAAAGTGTCAATGGAATTGTACTGTCAGAGTGCTAAAGAAAAACTTTTTGAACCTAATATTTATTTATATGCCATAAACTGTTGCTTAAATTTTTAAAGAAAGATATATCAACATACTCAATTTAAAAATAATACTTAGATGATGTATTATGGCAAGAAGAATGGTGACTTCAGGAGGATATTACAATATGGAAGTAAAGATGAGTAAAGTCTTAGGAAAATTCATTGTCTAAATAATTGATACATATTGTGAGGGATAAAAGGAGAAGAACAGAGGGAGATGTGTTGTAAATTTCTTGCCTCGCTTGGATAAAAAATATAGATATTCAATATCACTAGATATTAGAAAAGAACGTTAGCATAACTGAATATAAGTAAGTTAGGTAGCTACTATAAGAATAAAACAGAATATAACATGTTCGTGTTGGCTAAGGAAAACTTAACCTATCCATTGGAAGATGCCAGTAAAAAACAAAACAAAACAAACAAACAGAAAAACAAATAAATGAAGCAAGAAAGCAACATAAGGCGGGGCGCGGTGGCTCACGCCTGTAATCCCAGCACTTTGGGAGACAGATGTGAGAGGATCACAAGGTCAAGAGATTGAGACCATCCTGGCCAACATGGTGAAACCCCGTCTTACTAAAAATACAAAAATTTGCTGGGCATGATGGTGCACACCTGTAGTCCCAGCTACTCGGGAGGCTGAGGCAGAATTGCTTGAACCCCAGAGGCGGAGGTTGCAGTGAGCTGAGACTGCACCACTGCACTCCAGCCTGGCCAACAGAGCGAGACTCCTTCTCAAAAGTTTGCTAGAAAACATGAAAAAATGATAGAAATAATCATAAATCTATGTGGGCTAAATGCATCAGTGAGAAGAAAAAATGTTTCTGATTAGGTATCAACTAAAATAAAATTCATCAACATGTCTACAAAGGCTACATTTAACACAATTTATAGACACATTGAGAATATGTAACTCGGAAAAGATATCCAAGTCTAGTAAGTATACTGGGATGACAATTCTATACTAGGCAAAGAGCATCAAAGCAAAACAATTATAAGAAAATAATGTCATTGTGTACTGTTAGAAAAAAAGTCAAGTTGAGATAATTGTTCCAAATACATATGCAGCTAAAGTTTAGCCTCAAATTGTTTTTTAGAATGAAAAATAGCAAACATCATGTTAAATAATAATTGTAGACAGAAAACTTTAACACAATCCTCTCAGAAACTGCCTGATTAAAACAGATTTTAAAATTAGCAAATATTAAGAACATATGAATAAAAGTCTGTTTAAATTAGATAAGTGGGAATTTAATTTTAACAAAAATAAACTCCTACAAAACATTTATTTAAAATAAACATTTCTTGGCAAAAAAATATAAATTCAAAGAGTTAACATACAGATTATATCCTATGAGATACAAGAATATTAGAAACGGATATTCAAAGTACAGCCTAATGTCACATGCCTGAAAATTAAATAATGCTTACAACAATAATACAGTTATTTAATACATGGTTCTTAGATCAAATTTGAAATTACGAAAGTATACTATGTATAGCTTAATGATAAGTATATAACAACACATATCTAAATGTGTGATCAACAGATGTCTAAATCTACGGCCTGTTGTAACATTTAGAAGAAAACTTTCAGTTTTTAATACAACAGCACAAAATACTTGGTACAGAACAACATAGTAAACTCAAGAACAAGGAAAAATACATATAGAAAATACTGGAAATCAATTAAGCAGACCAGAATCAGAATACTTATTAAAAGTAAATTCGAGTTATTTGAAAAAGTTAGCCAGATAAACCTCTAGCAAGATGATCAGGAGCAATAAAAAAAATAGAAGGCCTATCAACAACATAGAGAGTGAAATGCAGAGAAAATAGAGATAAAAATGAAGTAAAGAATATGAGCAACTGCATGTAAACCAATGTGAAAACTAGTAAGGAATGGATAAAATTATTTTTGGTTAGAGTATAAAGTGCAAACATTCTGAAGACAAAAAGAATTTATTGATGTATCGATAGCCATAAATAAACAGAATTGCTGATTCTGCTCACTGCCTCTCACTCCACCAAAATACATACCTAAAGGAATGATTGCAGGCTGGCTGAATAGATGAATACACAAGTGAATGAGTCCCTGGACAAAAAAAGGTATTGCAACTAAAGTCTATGATACGTTGTACCTCTAAGGACGTGATAATCCACTTTGCATACAAGGTGTTCCAGGAGATTTTTCAAAAAGAGGAAAAACTATAAAACTAATTTCAAGAGGCTCATATAGCCTTAACATCAAAATGAGATGCACTAAACTCTGGTGTTTTGTCCCAGCATTGTTCTCCTCCTGGACCTATATCAAAGCCCATTCTCCAATGGCCTGCAACTGCATATATTTTCAAAGGGCTTCTTCTGACTGCTGGAGCCCACTTTGCTCAGGCTCACAGCAGGAAGAAGCACCAACAACCTTCAAATAATGACCGCCACGTTTTGTCTCCCTCACCCATCACATAGTGCAGTCATGAACTGCAGGTTTGCAGGCTGATGGACTAGTTTTGCACAGTAGTGATGTTCTTGATAACAAACAGTTAACATGGCTGTTTTCCTGTCCTGGTCTCAGTTCCCAACACTCTACTAGTATATTCTGGAAGAACCTCCAAAATAACTATACTTACATTCTTATCCTGGGATTTGTGTCATTGTTGTTTTTGTTTTGTTTTCTTGGGAAAGGCAGTTGGTACTGGAAGTGTTCCCAGGATGGAGGTTCCCTGGCTGGATTCTGGATGTGGACCACTCGCTGCCTGTATACAGCAGACATTCCACTGACAGGGATTATTGGAACAGCAGTACCTCTAGCATGTTATCATGTTACCACTGCTAAGGCTTTTGCCTGTGGAAAACTGGGATAGAAAATACAACAGTGTGCCCTGGTTTATGTCTTATCTCTAGTGTTTCTATATTCAAGTCGGACTCTGATAGGGAAGAAGTAGGACGTGAAGACCTGTGGTGGAGACTCCAGGGTAGCTGTGCTTGAGAATGTTGAACACTCAGATTCCCCTAAGCCCTTTGGATAAGCACAAGTGTCTCAGCTACACCTGCGAGAGAACAGCAGCCTCCCCTCCTCTCAAACCCTGCAGGTCCCCACCCTAAGGCAAAAGCCATATCGGATAATATATGCTTGCTCTCCTCAAGATCTGACCTCACCTCCCTTCAATGATTCTAAACCAGTTACGAGGTTCAAGTCAGCATGTCCTCACTGGGGAAATCCTGTTACTGTTCCAGGAAAAACAGAGATTATTAGCAGAACCTGAGAATGGATCTTGAGGGTGCTATGTGACTTCAAAACCAGCATCTCCAGCAGATTCACTGAGAGCCATTATTTTCTTGAAGTTTCAAGGAGACTTTCCAGTAGTTTAATAGTAGTTTATTATTAGTACTTGTTTACTTCAGGTGTCCGTGCCAAATTCAATCCTGAGTCACAAGCAAGTTCCCCAACATAAAAAATATCTTACTGATACCTGTATTTTGTCCCCACTACTCCTGTATCCCAGCCTGGTAACTGCCTTTACATCCAGGTTTTGTTATTAGTAGTAATTCTGTTACTATCAAGTTGAGTTTAGAAATGAGAAAGCAGAGCTAGTCATACTTTCTCACACTGAGCACATAGTTTATTATTTTCACACACAGTTTTCTCCTTTTGCCCCACAAAACAATCTTATTTTCAAAGTTTAAAGAGGCATTCCTCATGAAATTTAGATGCCTAACATGGCAATTCCACATGAAACCTTATATACAATCTGAAAATTTGTCTCAACTTTAAACATGAGAAAAAATATTTGTTACATATTTCAGCTGTAAAAGTCTACAGCACATGTTAGAGAAGACTCTCAAGAGTTCTGGGTGATGATCAAATTAATGCCAAATATATTATTTGTGGAAATATGTGTCATAACACTCACTTTAGTGAGGAGATTTTTTATCTTTCATTGTTATTTTGGTTTCCCCTGAATTATTTTTTCAAGTAACAAAGTCATTCAGGGAAAAACAAAGCTCTAACATAAAGGACATTTTTTTTTTGAGTTTTTTTTTTTTTTTTTTTTGAGAAAATTCTGTGTTGAATACACCGAGAATGAATTTGCAAGGAAATGACAGAATGTTGGTGATATGATTCGGCTCTATGTCCCCAGTCAAATCTCAACTCAAATTGTAAACCCCATGCCCCTGTAAAGGAGGGATCCCCGTGGGAGGTGATTGGCTCATGAGATCCATTTCCCCCATGCTGGTCTTGTGATATAGTGAGGGAGTTCTCATGAGATCTGATGGTTTAAGAGTGGCAGTTTCCCCTGAGCTTTCCTTCCTGCTAGTATGTAAAGTGTGCCTTGCTTCCCCTTCATCTTCCACCATGATTGTAAATTTCCTAAGGCCTCCCCAGCCATGCAGAACTGTGAATCAATTAAACCTTTTTTAAAATATATATAAATTAACCAGTCTCAGGTATTCTTCATAACAGTGTGAAAATGGACTAATACAGTTGGGTTAATTCATGTAGAGTCAGTGTGCTGTACAAAAAAACACCTCTTATACAGCCATAGAATATGTTTTGCACAACCAAGGCCAACTTAAATTTGAATACTAATAGTACAGATGACTTTTAAAAAGCATTGTTTCTAATAATTTAGGTCTGTAAAATAAGGAAATGGATTAAATAAATGAAAATATAGATAAAAAGATAATTGGTAGATAGATGTGTATAGACAAAGAACTGGTAAATAATCATATGCTGGAATTTAATATCTTATTTTATTTGTCTAGAATTTACTAAGTACCATCCTATCCATGATTTTGAAATAAAGATTTTACCTTTACTTAGAAAACTTACATGTTACTTAAAAAAAAAAAAAAAACAGATTCTTACTCTGTCACCTAGGCTAGGGTGCAGTGGTGTGATCATAGCTCATCTCCTCTGTGTTCCTAGTAGCTGAGACTACAAGTTGTGCATCACCATGCCCAACTTACATTAAAGATAAAATGCATTGTTCTTGTTACCCTTCGTGGTAACGGTTTTTTTATTATATGTTCTTAATATATACCTTTGACTCATATTCCTTTATTTTGGGGGCATACAACTCAGGATTCATAACTACAAACATATGGATAGAGGTGCATGAAAAGAAAATCTGCTCTTCTGGAATTCTGAATGCAAAATTAAAGTCACTACAAGTGGAATCTGGAGAAAAAAGATGCAATATAGTTTTGAAAATCATTGTTAAAATATAATGAGTCTGTATGTTGCTTAAACAACAACAAAAAGTCTGATTTATATTCTGACTTATTTGAATAAGTAACCTGAAACATCTTGAAAATGTCTTCTGCATAATTTTGGTTTTGTCCTGGTGAAACTCCCATTTATGGAGTGCAAATTGTATACAAAACTGTGCTTCTCCAAGAAAATCCTTTTTTTTTTTTTTTTTTGAAACAGAGTTTCGCTCTTGTTACCCAGGCTGGAGTGCAATGGTGCGATCTCGGCTCACTGCAACCTCCGCCTCCTGGGTTCAAGCAATTCTCCTGCCTCAGCCTCCCGAGTAGCTGGGACTACAGGCACGTGCCACAAGAAAATCCTTTTAATAGAAACACCCAAACTCATTCAACTCCTGTAGTAGTTGTTTAGTCTTTCTATGCTTTATGTTCTAGGGATATCTGAAATCATGAAATTGATCAATTCTTCATATAATTGTGATCCTCAATATAACTCAGCATAAGTCTGACTGTGCTTCTGAAGTCAGTTTGTTTATTTATTGTTATCCATGTTTAAGTGGAGAGAAAATTTCCAGTTGCTTGATAGTTCCGTGAGATAAGAATTTATTAGCAATCCTCTCAGGTCATCTTTTTAAATAAGTCTTAAGAGTACATCAGAGAAAAAAAGACAGCATGAAATCAGATTTGGTTGTTCTTTGTTGTAGAAAACTTCATTTGATAAAGCTAAGACATATACATCGACACACAAAGAAGCTTACTAAATTTATCAACAAAACATGAGTAAAATATATGAAATAAATAAAAGTCAAACATAGACAACTTTTCTCATTTAGACTCATGTTGACATAAAATATATGGATCATGATACATCCAAAGAGAAACTTAGGGTACAGAGCACAGGGAAACACTTGAATTTAGAAGAGAGTTTATGGGGATGCCAGTTTCCAAGGATCATGATATTTTATTATATGTTTTTATAACTGTCACAAATTTATAAATTTCATAACTGGTAGATATACCTACACAACTTTAAACATATGTGTACAATTAAAGATAGTGAAATAAAACAGGAAGATGTTTTAAGTGATCAGACTAGCTTAATAATCTATCCGAAGTGGGAGAATACAATTCTTTTTGTTTGTTTGTTTTTGTTTTTGTTTTTGTTTTGTTTGTAGAAAGTCATTTAGGGAGAGAAACAGGAGACGAAGAAACAGCTAACTCTCACGCTGAATGAGAGAATCCAGAAAGATGGAATCCAGGAGAGGAAAGCAGCTTCCACACTCAGTGTAAGGGAATAGGGAGAGAGACGGAGTTTAGGAGAAGAAGGCTTCCACGAGAGAGTGCGGAAGGGGACTCCAGAGGGGAAATCCACGAAAGAGAAAGATGGCTTCCACAAAGGGAGTGTTCGTGGAAGGGGACCCAAACATGGAGTCCTGGGAGAATGCAATTATTGATAAATTATCCTAAAAAGTACTGGTCTATGCCCTTTTAAAAAATCTTTTGTTTCCATTAAATTATAGATAAATTCATATGTTTGTTTTATTCTAAATTGCAGAATTGTCTAACAGATTTCTGATTAAATAGGCAAGAGATGGATATATTTTTCTGTAACTTTTACTTTTGAAAAATACTGTCTACTCTCAAATTTCAATTAATATTTTGACTAAATATATAATTCTACACTATAATTGTGTAGAAATCTGACGTTTTTTCATTGTAGTCCAGATCGTTATTACTAATATTTCTAATGCCATGCTAATGCCTAATATTTCTAATGCCATGCTAATGCCTAAAGCTTAGTAATCATTTCTTTTCCCTGTGGTGACTAAGGCCTTTCTTAATTTTATTCAGAATGCAATTCCTCAACATCTTTTTTTTTTTTTTTTTTTTTTTTTTTTGAGACAGAGTCTTGCTCTTTTTGCCCAGGCTGGAGTGCAGTGGCATGATCTTGGATCTCAGCTCACCACAACATCTGCCTCCCAGGTTCAAACGATTCCCCTGCCTCAGCCTCCAGAGTATCTGGGACTGCAGCCCATGCTACCATGCCTGGCTGGTATTTTTTGTATTTTAGTAGAGACTGAGTTTCACCATGTTGGGCAGGATGGTCTTGATCTCCTGACATTGTGATCCTCCCGCCTCGGTCTCCCAAAGTTCTGGGATGACAGGCATGAGCCACTGTACCTGGCCCAACATCTTTTAATCTGAAAACACCTGACTTTTGGGAAGATATATCTTCAAATTAGTTTATGTTATGAATCTTGTTTTTGTCTATGTGTACTTTAAAAATGTTCTACAATTAGCATATTAATTGTGATGATACGAAGTGAAATGTAATTTAAATAAAAAGAAATATGTTCGTGTATGTCTTTAGCAGTTGCAGGTATAGAATTCCAACCCCCAAAAAAGTGTCAGAAGTTTCTGTTTCTCCCCAACATCTGTTTTGAATCACGAAAAGTATTGGCATAAGCTCTGGGCTTTTAGTATAACCATCATTTTGTCAAAGGAGAAGAGGATAAAATAACTTCTAAATAGCATGATGGAAAATATGTGGCCATGTATATGCAGAAATTATTTTCCTAGTTTAAAATTTTAAAGAAGAAAATGAATGCAATATTTATATACATTCAAAAATATTTTGCTGATATTACCAACATAAGGGAACACCATAGACCTTATTTAAAATTTGCTAAATCAAGTGGATCAATAAAAGATATTTTCAATTACTTGAATGGGACAAGTACCTAGTTTGCCTTGGTTTATACATTGAATGTCCAAACTGGTAAAAACAAAGCAAGAGAACCTTGTATGAGAAACGGCAATGTGGGGTTGGTTTAGCCTTTAAACCAATCAATGCAGTTTCTCACATTAAAAAAAACAAAAAAAGGAAAAATGTATGATTATTTTAACAGAAGCATAAAAATTACTTAGTAAATTTCAAAGCCTTTCCCCAGTAGAAGTAAGCTGGGAGAAAGTTAGGAGTAAATTGGGCCTTCCTTAATACAATAAATATATTAATAATAAAACTGTAGTGGTTAGCATTCTTAATGGAAAACTATTGAAATGTTTCTTTGTACTAGTTCAATATTGTGCCGGAAGTCTAACTAAAGGCAAGCAGAATAAAATGTAAGATTTAGGGAAAGTTAAACAAAACTACCAATATTTGATGACAATATGATTGTGTATATAGAAATTACAAAAGAATTTACCAATGAAGTATGCCAATTAAGAAGAGTCAGTAGGCCAGGCATGGTAGCTCACACCTGTAATTGCAGCCCTTTGGGAGTTTGAGGCAGGTGGATCATAAGGTCAGGAGTTCAAGACCAGCCTGACCAACATAATGAAATCCCATCTCTACTAAAAATAAAAATTTTTTTTAAATTAGCTGGGCGTGGTGGTGGGCACCTGTAGTACCAGCTGCTTAGGAGGCTGAGGCAGGAGAATTGCTTGAACCCAGGTAGGGGAGATTGCAGTGAGCCAAGATCAGGCCATTGTCATTGCACTCCAGCCTGGATGACACAGCAAGAATCTATCTCAAAAAAAAAGAAGAAGCAGCAGCAGCAGAAGAGGAAGAGGTCAGTAAAACAAGGTCACAAGGTTACTGGCTATAAAAATCAACATTAGAATTCTGTATGTGTATGTATGTCAGCTAGTAACATAATGTTTGCACATACACACATGCACACACACAGAATAAATGAAGATACAATCTTAATAGCATCACAAATGTGAAATATCTGGGAATGAATGTAACAAAAATATGTAAGGCTTTTACACAAAAAATGATAGAATATTGAGAAAACATGAACATATTTTTAAGTGAAAATATTTAACATTTTCATAGACTAGAAGGCAATTTGTGAAGATATTAATTGGAGCCGACAACTTTATATATAGATCCTATG
>PVKV010019285.1:0-42629 GCA_004027835.1 Alouatta palliata
GAAGACGGACGCCTGGGGAAAGCGGCGGTGGTGGGATGGATGGTGAGCCCCCAGGAAGACGGACGACTGGGGAAAGCGGTGGCGGTGGGATGGATGGTGAGCCCCCAGGAAGACGGACGCCTGGGGAAAGCGGCAGTGGTGGATCGCAGCTCTCAGCCCCACTGCTCGGGGGCGTCGGCCTGCCAGACGCAGCAGAAACGGTCTCTGCCCTCAACACCAGGGAGGGTATGGAGGTAGCTCTGTGGCGGGCTCCTGGCCAGAGTGTGAGGTCTGAGACCTGCCCCGACCCCTTCCTCTGAGGCCATCCCTCCTGTACCCATGTGTCACGGGGGACCCGACCAGATGCAATGACAACCTGTGGCCAACAGCAGTGCTGCACGCAGACAGACAGGCAGACAGGCAGACAGGCAGGCAGACAGACAGACGCGGGCCGGCTGCAGACACGGCACTAGCCCCGCCTTCTACACGTCTAGCCTTTCCCGGAGAGGGCTCTCTCTCTAATAAGTATATGAGTAAATCTATCAAATATTATTTTAAATGCATTTAAACATACATTTTAAATGAGTAAATAAAAGGCAAGGTTCTGAGAACCAGATGGTCCAGGGCTTGAGCCCTCAGGGAAATCCTTCCCTAGAAACCACCAGGACTCCCTCAAGGACCGCAGAGGAGGCGGGTGAGGCCGGCTCACCAGCCCCAGGCCCAACATCCAGCTGTGGACCAAAAAATAAGAATGTGCATCACTTTCCACCCACGGGGCGGCGCCTACGCCGAAAAAAGATGAATGCAGACCAACCTCCCACAGTGTCGGGGGTGCGCTAGCCATGGGTCAGGACACACTCCATGGCTGCCAGCCTGGCAGAAAGCCACCATCCCAGAGATCCCTTGCAAGAGAGAACCAATTCGAGGGCTCCCCATCCGAGAGGCTGTTATAGAGAGGAAGCCATGCATGTGCCGAAGGGAGTATGACACAGCCACCTGGCCCTTGGGGACCTATGTGATCAGCAGGGACACCCTCTAAGAGGAGTGGGTGGCTGCGTCAGGTGAAGACACATGCCCCCACCCAGGCATCCCCCCAGCTTCACCCATGGGTGCCGGCCCTCCCATGACCCACCCTCTTGTGGCCCTGCACCCCACTCCAGGTGGGAACTCGGTCTGCGCACACTGGCTGTGCCCTTGGAAGCCATCTAAGCCTGCTGCAGGACCCCCAGGACGGCATGAGGAAGAAGACGGAAAGGAGATGAGAGACCCCTACGAGAGGCCAGGCTTATCCAGGGTCCAGACCATGGTGGGAGACTCCTGGGGCCCCACCTTGCACCCCAACTCCTGGTCCGGGCTTTTGCTGTGGAGTCCAGAAGGGAAGGACCAGCAGTCGCGCTGAAGATCTTGGGGAAGGAGCTCTCTGCTGAGAGGTCATCAGAGGGGGCGCCCTAAGTCAGGCATGGCCCAGGGACAGGCTGGGAGCAACAGGGTGCCACTGGGCACAGGAGCGGGAATGCTCAGAGTCCCGAGGAGTCTGCCTGGCTGGCGGGCCACGGCAGGGCTCCAAGCCATCCCATCACAGCCTCGTGGGCTCTGCAAGAGTCGCCAGCGGCTCAACAACTTCTTTTAGGACCAGACCATGCACTGTGCCCCGACACACTCCCTATCTGTTCATGTGCCTTGTCCTACCCGGGCCAGGCCTCTGGACAGCTCGACGGTTAGAGCTCAGCAGAAAGGGAAGGTGGGCGCCCCCCGCCCCACCAGCTCCCCACCCCTCACAGCCGATACAGAGCACCTCCCAGACCCAGAGGCAGAGAACCCGTCGCCCGCCCTGAGAGGTGTCAGTGGCTCAGGACACCAGGGAAGCCTGGTTCCTCGGGTGGGGGCGCTAACCTCCAGGGCTGCAGTGGTGCTGGCATCGAAGCCGTCACACACCAGCACGGTGAGGGTGTCGCCCACGCCACGTAGCAGCTGCACCGCCTCGCCGTGCGTCAGGCCCAGCAGGCTCTGCTGGTTTACCTCCAACAGCCGCAAACCCACACGCAGCCGGCCGTCACGCCCAGCTGCCCCCATGGGGCTCACCTGCGGAGAGACGTGGTATGGGAGGGACCTGGTGGGGGGTGGGGAGTGAGGCCTGGGGCAGGCTGTGGGACGCTCACCTTGGAGATAAAGATGCCCTCGTCTGTGGGGTCACGGGGGTTGCCAGCATGGCCCCTGGCGCCCCCTCGGATGCTGATGCCCAGCCTCTCCCCAGGTGCCTTTTGGATGCATAGCTCCCGCAGGCCTGGGGGAGCTGGGTCCCTCCGCACCAGCAGGGACAGCTCCAGGCAGGGCCGGAGCAGGGCGCTGACGGCTTCTTGGTGCGTGGCCTCCCGCACGTCTTGCCCGTTCACTGCCAGGATGCGGTCCCCAACCCGCAGACCACTGCGAGCGGCTAGGCCCCGCGGGAGCACCTGTCAGGGAGGAGGGTGACATCTGGTGGACAAGGCCGCGCCAACTTGTGCTGGTACCTGGGATGGGTGCGCCTTGCTCAGAGCTGTCTGGCCGGGCTGCCCTACCTTGGAGATGAACACACCAGGCTCCTGGACACCAAACGGGTGGCTGGAGTGGTCGGAGCCTCCAACGATGCTAAGCCCCAGAGGGCCCCCAGCTCTAGGCAGACGGATCTCCTGGGGACACGGGCAAGGGACAGGTCTCCGTCAGGACAGGGAAGGGGTGTGAGAAGGCTCCCGAGTCCATCCAGGTCCTCGTGGATGGTGGGTGGGGGCTGCCCTAACGTGCCCATGAGGGTTCCTGTGCCACCAGTGTTGGCTGTCCAAGCAGGCATGCAGCGTGAGGCCAACATTCTTGCTGACTGCGGCCATGTGGCTGCCCAGAAGACTGTGTTGAGGGGACCAAATTGAGGAGTCTGGCTGTGTGGCACAGCCCCAGCCTCGAGGGGCCGCAGGGCAAAGGGCGAGCAGGCCAGCTTCCCACCCAGAGTGGGCTGCAGGGCCACAAAAGGGCAGATCCTGGGAGGGCCAGTGCCCACATCTGAAGCTGGGCAGGTGCCTGGGTACGGGCATGTGTCTCACCTCCACTGGGTACGGCCCTTCCAAAGTGGCAGCTAGCAGGCTGGGCGCCAGCCTCGGCAACCCAGGATCCCCGGGGGTGGCAGTGGTTATGCTGGGGGTGGTGGTGCTGGTGGTGGCCACGGCAGCGGTGAGGGGTGAGGAGGAATGTGGTGGAGGGCTGGGAGGAAGAGGGCCCCCAGCCTCCCGCTCCAACAGCAGGGCGATGGTGGGGGAGGCAGCAGTCAGCAGGGAGACGGCATGGTCGTGCCTGGCCTCGGTCACATCCACTCCGTTAATCTGTGAGAACACATCCAAGTCAGGGAGGCCCAAGGGCAGAAGGGGACAGAAGGCGAGGGACGGTGTGTGGGGCGGGGCCCCATCACCACTCACAGAGAGGACTCGGTCGCCGACCTGCAGCGTGCCGGCACGGTGAGCGGCACCGCCCTCGGCGATGCGGGAGATGAAGATGCCCTGCAGGGGAGGGTGAAGGGGAGCCAGGGCTGCCAGTGAGGCTAGAGCAGCCCTCCCCGGCCCTGGAGCAGCCCTCCCCGCCCTGGGCCCCAGCCTCACCGCATCACCAGCCCGGTAGGGTGTGGAGCCTTTCCCACCAGCAATGCTGAAGCCCAGCCCCCTTTCACTGCGAGCCAGGCAGGCCACGTGGCGCTGCCGGAGGGGCCCCGGGCTCTCGGGCGGGAGCAGGGGCAGGCGCAGGCCCCCTCCCCGCCGCTCCCGGGGACTGTAGTCATCTTCAGGCCGCAGAGGCGTGATGGTGACCGCGTTCTCAGGCTCCACCATGCGCTCGCGCCACACTCGCATCTGCACGGCAGTGCCGGCCCCCCGGAGTGCCTCCACGGCCTCATGGTGCTCGGCGCCCTGCAGAGCCACACCATTCACCTGCGGGCCACAGAGGCCACATGCACGTCAGAACCGTGTGCGGCCACCGACAGCCACGTGCTGGGGGCTCCACATGCTCCCTCCAGGATGGGGAGACTGAGGCGCAGGGCAGGGGGAGAGGTCCCAGGCTCTGACACCACCCTAGCCCTTTAGGTACAGGGTTCCTCGTGGGCACTGACACCCCCCAACAAGGTCCTCAGCAACTCCACATGTGTGCACCCCACGGCTAGGACACAGGTTGGCCATGGAAGGCAGGCAGACATCCCCACAACCAGGCCACACGCAGCCCCGCTCCTGGACACCTCTTGCCCATCTGAGCAGCTCAGCACACACCTGAGCTCACGGGTTTACTGACCCATGCCCCCAACCCAACACCCAGGGACAGGAGTTCTCACGAAAAGGTTAGAAGAGCTGAGTGGCAGAAGCAGCGTCTGAGCCGTGGGCAGACGCCTCCTGGCCGGGCTCCAGGGCCCTCACCTGCCCTCAGGGTGTCCCTATGAGAAGGGCACGTGCCTCTCCTGAGCCCCCCGACACGCGTGCCCAGGCTGGACGGCCAGGTGCCCAGGCAGGGGCTCCAGGGCTCCCACCAGGCCACTGTGCCTGGTGCAGCCGCTGCCTGACCCACCAGGCCTCTTGCCCAGATGGCTCTCCCCTGGGGTTTACGGATTCCATGGCTTCGCCTAGAAATCTTGGTGTCCTGTGCTTAGGACTCTTGGGGGGCTGGGACAAGGCAGCCAAACACCCTAATACCAGGAACTGTGTACCTCCAGAGGGCATAGCTGCCACTTGGGGCCAAGGGGTCTCCGACTCACCTCAAGGAGCTTGTCACCCACACGGACTCCAGCCCGGGCTGCAGGGCCTTCCTCAGACACCCGAGAGATGAATATGCCCTAGGGCACAGATACACGAGCTTGGCAGGGGCCAGGGAAGGGGGCCCACAGTCCTGCTCCTTCTGCAGAAGACCCAGGAGGGGAAGACCCACTCCCAGCAGCCCCCAGCCCTGGCCACTGCCGGATCCTGAGTGCCAAGGCTGGAAGGAGCAGGTCAATTCCAAGAAAGGGCTTGTGGCCCCAAGCCTGGTGCAGAGGCACCTGGCGAGAGAAGGGGGGCCAAGAAGGGAAGATAGACCCATATGCCCTCAGATTGCCCTTGGACTTCAGGATCTTACAACGGTTGGTGCCTTGGGCCCAGCCCGTGTCAGAGCGTGTGTGTCCTCAGGGCAAGGGGCCTGCGTGCCATTGGTGTGAACTGAGGTGGAGCAGGCGGGTGGCGGTGGGACCCAGGCGGTGCTCACCTCATCATCCCCCTTGTAGGGTGTGGAACCCTTGCCACCCGCAATGCTGATGCCCAGGCCCCCAGTCTGCCGCAGGATGGTGAGAGTCAGCTGGAAACAGAACAGACGAGGTGTCCAGGAAAGGCCGCGGCGGGGATGCCTGTGCTCTCTGCAGGAGAACCCGCCGGCGGGCAGACGCCATTTCTGGCTTTTCCCTGGGCAGCTGCATGGGGTCTCATGCCACTCACCGCCCAGGGCCAGCGCAGGGGCCAGCTGGAGAAGCCCCGAGACCCCAGAAGAGCAATCCTCTGCAGAGTGTGGGGGGCGGGGCTTGCCCACCTCTGGGTGATGGAGGCCCAAGGCCCCCCTGCTGCCCGTCAGAGGATGAGGGCTGTACCGCCTCTGCAGAGGGGCAAGACTCAGCGCCACAGGTGACTGCCAGGAGCCGGCCCAACCTCTCTGCTCACCCCTGACAAGACGGGCTGTCCCAGGCAGGAGGTGTCCCGGCCCCAGAGCCCAGGTCTATCTTAGAGCTCTTCTGCGGGGAGGGGGTCTGTGCTCAAGCAACAGGGGCGGGGAGAGGCATGAGCCCGCAGCCCGGGAAGCAAGGCCAGCAGCGGCCCGGCCAGAGCGCAGAGCGAGCAGTACAGACCTCTTCCTCCTCAATGCGAGCAGGCTCTATCAGCAGGTTATTGGCCTGGTCAAACGACACCCCCTGTTAGGACAGGACCAGCGAGGCATGCAGGTTAGCCACCGCCAAGACCACCACCACCGCCTCACCCAGCCCCCACCACGAGCAGAAAGGACAGACCACACCAAGCGCCCGCGGCTGCCCCTCCATCCTGGAGGCATGAGTGACACTGCACACCTGGGGACAAGCAAGGCCCACGGGGAGTGCTCCAGAGCTGAGCAGAGCCCTGCCTGGCTGTCCCCGCTGTGGCGCCTCCAGGTTCCCTCAGCTGTCGCGCCTTGGCCACACTCGGGGATGGGCTGTCATCAAGGTCAGGGCGAGTGGGGCCTGGGGGCTCCCTCTGGCATCTGAACTTGCCCAGAGAGCGGGTGAGACCCTTAGTGAGCCATGGAGAAGAGACGTGAGGGCCAAAAAGGGACACACTGGTGCCCCAAAGGCCTGTGTGGCACCTTAGGAGGGCCCGACAAGGCAGAACAGCCATCAGGGCCTCGGCCCCGCAGCCAGTGCCCAACATGGGGAGGGGCCCAGGAGAGCTCAGGGATCCTGGGAGAGGAAGGAACCCTGCCCTGGTAGGCCCACAAAGGGCGGGCAGCCACGCTTGGCTTCTGTGAGCTCTGTGCTTGCCAGCAGGTCAGGATACCGGCCAGGAGAGCTGCCCCTGGCACTGAGACAAACGCCAGGGCAGGCCTGGGGCCTGGTGAGAGCGACCATGATGCCAGCCGTGGGGCACGCATGTCCACTACCTTCTCTGGGTGGCCGGGGGCCAGTGACCCTGCCCCTGCCCCAGCCCTGGGTGCGCAGGAGGGCCAAGGGAATGTGGGTCAGGCAGGGGTGAGGCTGCCACCCACCTTGACAGAGGGAGCAGAAAGCACAGCCCCCTCCTTGTCCTCCTCCTCGGTGCTGGTCTCCTCCTCTTCAGCCCTGTCTTCCTCCTCCTCATCCTCCTCCTCCTGAGGCCTGACCTCCTCCTCCACCTCCTCCTTCTGAGCCCGAGGAGCCCAGGGTGCATGGGGGCCGTTATGCCAGCCCCCGGGAGCCGCAGGGCCCTCCCCATCGGGCTGCATGCCCTGCAGCAGGGCCACCACAGCCTCGGGCTGGGGCAGCTTGGAGATCTTGAAGTGCTTTTTGTAGTGAGGCGTGTCCTTTCGGATGAGCCGCTGCCTCCCGCCCGGCAAGGCCCAGGGGGCCTCGGGCTGCCCCTCCTCGCTCTCCCTGTCATCCCCAGGCAGCAGTGCGTCGTCCGCGAAGTGCACTGTGGGCTGTGCAGGTGCAAGAGTGAGGGTGGCCCCAGCTCTGTGGCTGTGCATCCACAGGGCGGCCCCACTAAGCAGTGTGACCACATCACACACGGGCTCAGCATGACTGCCCAGTGATGGCCATGTCTCAGCCCTGAGGAGGCCAGAGGGCCACGGGGCCCTTCCTGGAGACACACAACGCCCCATGGAGGAGCGAAGAGGTGCGCCAAGGCCCGACACTGGGGAGCCCACGCTGGAGTCAGCAGGCGATCTGTGATGGGGGTGGGGTCTGTGAGCCCAGCTGTTGGGGGAGACCCTCACCCCACCTAGGTGGCAGCTCTATGGGGCACCCTCAGTAGCACAGCCCCGTACCACCTACAGCCACTCTGTACAGGGCAGTTCCCCGCAGGTTCCAGCCTCGTCCACGCAGCATCAGCAGTGCCCGGCCCGCACCCAGCGGGCCCAGCCTCCCACCTCCGCCCGGCCCGTTCGCACCTCCTCATAGTCCTCCTCGGCGTCTTCCTCTCCGCCAGCAGTCGTGGCTTCCTGCTGGCTCTGCCCCTGTTCCTCAGCCGATGGACCCTCGGGTTCAGCCTCAGAGACTGTGGCAGCAGACAGGCGAGAGTCTTCACTCACGCCAGACTCCGCGCTCAGGCGCTTCTCCTGCAGCGGGAAGTAGGGTCAGGCTTTGAGGGCGCTCCCGGCTCAGAGGCCTCCTATGCGGCAGTCCCTCCCTGAGGTTCCCACTGCCCCAACCAGGCATTGTAATAGGCTCATGCCCTCGCGGCTGCTCTTCATCCCAGTCCCCAAGGAAGCCACGCGCCTCTAGGGCCTAGTGTGGGCAAAGCCACGGCTGCACGGCCCAGAACTGAGGAAAGCCTTTCCCAAAAAACAAGGACCACTCAAGTTCCCAGGAGAATCCCCGCCTCATATGAGCCTCCTCCCCTCCCACACACCCTACCCCAGCCCAGATCACCGGTGCTGCTGCACCCTGGAGCCCACAGTGTGCGTGTCCCGGTTCTGAGTGAGGAGAGTAGGCCTACTCTGTGCCAGCCCCAAACCCCTTCCCGGGTACTGACGATACCCACGCCAGCTCCGCCAGAGACACACCCCACCCACCCCACAACCAGAACCCGTTCCCTGTGCTCCCAGGCACACCTGCCTCTGGTTCTCCCCGTACTCCAGCCCCACAGGTCCCCCTGCACGTCCACCCTGGCACCCTGTCATCCAGCTGGCCCCGCAGCTCCGTGTCCCTGAACCCCGTCACCAGCCTCATCTCCTGCCCCTTCTCTGTGCTGCCCTGGCCCTCACAGCCCCACTCCCAGGATGGACCGGACCACCCCAGCTCCCGAGGGCAGTGGCCCGCCAGGCTGCTGTGGCTCCGTGCCCACCTCCTCCACCGGCAAGGGCGGCCCAGGGTCTGGCTGGCAAGGGCAGGCCTCACTCCGCTGCGTGCCCACCTCCTCCACCGGCAAGGGCGGCCCAGGGTCTGGCTGGCAAGGGCAGGCCTCACTCCGCCGCCCCTCGATGCTTCTCTTCATCACCTTGAGCTCGCTGGGGTGAGGCGTGGCCCGGCGCTGGAGGCCCTGCCGTGGGAACAGCGGTGAGCAGCCGCCGCAGGGCAAGGCTCAGGAGGAGGTTCGCCTCCCGGGTCCCCGCCCCCATACCCGCTTCTCGGCTGCAGCTTCCTCAGCGTCCTCGTCACCTGCAGGGGCCTCCGCGAACTGGATGACGCTGACGCGGCTCGGGGGGGCATCGCTCCAGCTCTCTGAGGGGCTCCCCTGCTGCCCAGCATCCTCTGCAGCAGGCGAGCGTCAGGACCCAGGCTGGTCCCCAAGCGCCGCCTGAGGCCCACCCGCACCAAGTGCCCGTTGCATGCAACCTACCGAGGCGGGGCGGGGGCTGCTGGGGCAGCAGATAGCAGGTGAGCACCTTCTCGCCAGTCCGGGCGTCGTCCTCCGTCTGGAACCGGAGCATGGGCTGCGCCTGGTTTTCTGCCAGCCACAGAGCCTTGAGGTTGAGGTGGGTGAGCGCGAACGGCAGACTCCGCAGCCTGGGGGCCGGGCGGGCACGGTCAGTGGGCGTCGGGGCCCCGGTCGGGCCCGTGGGGCCGGGCCGGCACTCACCGGTTCCCCGCCACGTCCAGCACGTGCAGCTCGGACGTGTGGGCCAGCTCTGGTGGCAGGACGGCCAGGCGGTTGTCCCTCAAGGAGAGGACGCTGAGCGCCACGCAGCCGCCGATCTCCGGCGGCAGTACCTCGAGCTGGTTCCGGTCCACGTTGAGGTTGGTCAGTTTCGTCAGCTTTCCCAGGGAGCGGGGCAGGGCCTGGCCAGGAAGAAGAGATCACAGCGCTAGCGGCTTGCTGGGAGTGGGAGAGAGATGACAGGCCGTGGGGGCAGAGCCACAGAGACCCCAGGCCAGCTCCAGCCAGGACCCTCGAAGCCCTTGGAGACCTAAACAAGGACCTGACCACGGAGGCCGTTTCCACCCCACTCTGTGCACTCTGCTCCCCAAGCTCTGCCCACTGCCGTCAGCCTTCAGTCCCCACCACCAAAACACCCCACCAAGTCATCCCTGGCTCTCTTCCATGGGTGCCCTGGACTGACCTGCAAGCCTGTCTGGTGCCCCACTCATCTGCCCCGTCATTTCTAGGGCTTCTGAGGCCCCCAGGTCCAGCCTGCGTGCTCAGGACCAGCCCTTCCCAAAGCCCTGAACCCTAGACTTCCTTTCTTCTCCCCACTGAGGACCCCTCCCACGAATAAGCACCTTACCCACGGCTCGCTCCTGTTTCCCAGCCTGGGGATGGCAGCACCACCATCCCCCAGCTCTGCCCCGTAGCGGGCCTCAGTTTGCCCTGATTTGTGAGGGGCAGCCAGATGCCCCTGGGGAGCAGCCTGGCTTCCTGCTCCCAATGTGTCCTTCCTACAGACTCATCCATCCCATCCCTGCCTTCTCTGCAACCGCTCCCCTGCGTTACAACACATGCCAGAAAAAACGCAACCTGGATTCTTCACTGCAAATGGCAAAGGTCCCTGCCCAGACTCTGCTGCCCCGCCTCACCTCTGGCCAGCAGGCTCCCCTTCTGACGGGAAAGGAGCCCTGTCCAAACAGCTCCATGGGTCAGGCCACTGCCAGCACCCCCAGCAGCACACACAGGCTGATGCCTGCCCTTGTTCTACACGCCTGATGGCCCTATCCCTTCCGCCTGGCAAGCTGGACCCTACCGTGCCTTCTGCCTTGCAAACTAGACCCTACCATCAGCAGGTTCTCCGTGAGGATCAGCTCAGAGAGGTTTTCACAGTCTCCGATGGCCTCAGTCACCTCGCACAGCCGGTTCTGGTCTACCTTTAGGATGGACAGCTGCTTCAGCTGACCTGGTGTGGGACAGACAAGGGTGATATGGCTGAGTACAGCCGCAGACATGCTTTACCCACCTGGGCAAAGGTGCCCTCAGGGCAGCGGGTGAGGCCCCCAGTCCCTCTTGCCGCCACCGTACTTCAGGAGGGCCTTACCTACCTCACCCTGACAAGTCTGACCCAACCTCCTTTAAAAATACACCAGGCTCCAGTGGCACTACCCACCCTCCACTCTCATGGGCTACATCGCCCCCTTCAGCACCACCAGCTGCCTCCTCAGCCTTTTGAGATGCCCCAGGGCCCCACCACCCCTTCTCAGGGACAGCTCCCAGAGCCTGGGCAGACCTAGGATCCTCCCGTGCTCCACACCACACACGGCCCCGATACCCCACGCTCCTGGGGCGAGGCTCTGTGCGAAGCGCCCCGCACCCTCAGGCACACTGACCAATGCCGTCGGGCAGCCGGCGCAGCAGGTTCTGGGACAGCAGCAGGTCCGTGAGCAGCACCAGTCCCCCGAGCTCAGCCGGCAGCTCCTCCAGCCGGTTTTCTGACACGTCCAGGCACACCAGGCGCCGCAGGTTCCCAAGCTCCTGCAGGCAGGCAGAGAGTCAGAGCGCAGACAGGCAAAGGCAAAAGGCCAGCCCCACTCTCACTCACCGGGGGCAGTGCCGACAGCTGGTTCCGGTCCAGCCACAGCTCCCGAAGGTTGGGCAGAGCCCCCAGGGTGTCAGGCTGCAAGAAGGGACAGAGAGAAGAGTGGCTGTGGGGCGAGGCCTCCTGCTGAGCCACGCCCAGGAGACTACACGCCCCTGCGCCCAGCCCCCACCCGCCGGCCCGCCGGTCTCTGCCCTGCCGTCTGTCGGGCCTTCACACACCAGCACTTCCAGGTCGTTGCCTCCCAAATCCAGCTGTTCCAGCTTGACCAGAAAAGACAGGGACCTGCACAGGAAGCACGGTGAGGTGTCACCATGCAGCCCTGGTCCCCAAGCCGTGGTCACACAGGGTCCTGGAGTCCAGCCACGATACCCCGTTTGTGGCAAGGAAAGCAAAGAAACACACAGTGCACACGCCCACTGTGCCCGCCTCCCTCCACTCCTCAGGCCGGCCTCCACTCCGAGAAGGAACTGCCCAGGCCGTTGGGAAAATGCCCGTCACACTCACGCTGGCAGGGACTTCAGCAGATTCTCCCGGAGCTCCAGGGTCACCAGGTTGGCGAGGCTGAAAGAGAGACCAGAAGCTCAGGCATGAGGAAGGAAGGCAGGCAGTGGCGGCAGGGGCAGGGCCAGGGCCAGGGCCAATCCAAGCCCCACCCCCCCACCTGAGAGGGCACTCACTTGCCCACGTCCCCGGGCAGCGCCTGCAGGGACACATCATTCAGGGCCAGATGAGCCAGGCTGCGCAGCTGAGTGAAGCCATCAGGGAGCCTGTATGGGAGGAAGCAGAAGCTTCCAGACAACCAGACCAGGGCTGCCGGACCCGCAGCCCCTCCCGAACCCACCACAGGCTACAGGACCCACTGCCACTCCCGACTCTACCACAGACCGCCAGCCACCTGGAAAGGGGGTTCCCGCTGAAGTCCGCGATCTCCAGAGCCTTGCAAAACTTGATGCTCTCTGGGATCTCAGGGATATCTGTTAAAGGGTCACAGTGAACACACGTCACGACCCGCGAGACGTCTGTGGCCCCAGCAGACGCTCCCCAGGATCTGCCCGGCCCCCGCCAAGGCTCCCCACCATTCCGGGACACGTCCAGCTCCACCAGCTGCATGAAGTTGGCCACCTCGGGAGGCAAACGCTGGATCTCATTGTCGCTCAGGCCCAGCTTACGCAAGTTCAGCAGCCGGAAAAAGGGCTGTGGGCAGGGAGGACACAGGCTCTGTGGCAGAGGCCACTCCAGAGCAGAGAAGAGCTCCTGGACACGTGGGTGTCACAAGTCAAGGGTCCCTGGGCCTCTGCCTCCTCCAGGTCACACAGGGTCCTGGAGTCCAGCCATGACACCCCGTTTGTGGCAAGGAAAGCAAAGAAACACACAGTGCACACGCCCACTGTGCCTGCCTCCCTCCACTCCTCAGGCCGGCCTCCACTCCTCACACCAGCCTCCACTCCTCACACCGGCCTCCACTCCGAGAAGGAACCTGCTCCCACTGTGCCCGCCTCCCTCCACTCCTCAGGCCGGCCTCCAGTCCGAGAAGGAACCTGCTCTCAACCAGACAAGGCCCCCATCCCCTACTCTGTGTCTTACCTCAGGGCCCACCCAGCTCCTGAACCACTTCTGCCACCCTCCAGGGCCCACACTGGCCTCTGCTACTGCACCCCAGCAACAAGCCTGGTCTGGTTCTGCAGCAAGAACTCAGTAAATGGTTCCCAAAAACACAGTAACAAAAACAGCAAGGCACCACAGGCACCGTGCTATGCGCAAGGCCTGCAGGTGGCCACAGAGAACAGAGCTGTCACTGCCAGAACCAGAGCAGGGCCACATTCTTTGGGGCACCCAACTCCTAGGCATCAGCCACTTGGCACCCCATCTCCAAAAAACAGACACTTCCTAAGCTCCTTTATCCATCCTCGTTTCTGGAGCAGTCTTAGAGAAACAGCTGACCCTGAGAAATAAAAGTAAAGAAAGGAACACTGCAAGCAGATCTGACAAAGAGCTTCCCCACTCACCCCTGCACCCAGGAAGAAAAGGAGAGGAGGTCTGGACCCCACCTCCAGAGCGGCCCAGCAAGCTGGTACTCAGCAGCCACCTGAGCCCAAGTTCCACCGTAATCCCATCAACCTCCCAGAATTCCCACGGATTTTACTCTGTGTGGCTCCTCCTCCAGGCTCGGTGACAATCGCTATCCCCAGACAAGTACCTGATAACCGCTGCCACCTGTGCCAGCCAGGGCGGCTGGGAGGGGAGGGTGGGGCTGGCTTGGGTGGGGACCCGGCCAGTGCAAACCAGCAGGGCCGGCTGGAAGCTGCAGTGGCTCGCCCGGGCAGATTCTGCCGACCGAAGAACCGGGGGCTGGGCGCGCGCGGCGGGCGGCAGGTGCGGGCGGCCGCTCACCTTGGGCAGCTCGCGCAGCTGGTTGGCGTCGAGCAGCAGCTCCTCCAGGCTGCGGCTGTAGCGGTAGATCTCCTCGGGCACAGCCTGCAGCGAGCAGTGCCGCTTGTCCACCGACTCCACGTGCCGGTTACAGCGCCACAGCGGGATGCACTTAAGCATGATGCGGGCGGGCAGCGCGGGCTCCGGCGGCGGCGCTCGGCGGGCTCGGGGCCGGGGGGCGGGGCCCAGTCCGCATGGGCGCCGCGCACAGAGAGGGGGCGCGGGCAGGGGGCGGGCCGCCCAGGACTGGACGGGGACGCGGCCGGGGCCGGCGCTGGGCCCGGCCCGCGCTCGGAACGCGCGGAACGCTCGGACTGCGGGCCTGGGCGGGGGGCGCGGCCCGGCGGGTCTCAGACTCTCAGGAGGCAGGGGGAGCGGCGGCGGCGGCTCCGCATCCCGGTGGGTCCCGCTCGGCTCGTCCCGCCCGCTCGTCCGCTCGCAGTGCCGCACCGGAACCTCCACTGCCCGCCGGACTGCCCCGCCGACACCCACCCGGCCGCCGCGCAGCCCGCCGGGAAGCCGAGTCCGGTCCTCGCCGCCCAGCACGCCTGGACTGCGGCCCCCAGAAGGCCCTGTGCGCCGCCGCCTCCGAGGACCCGTAGCGGCCCCGCGCACAGCCTGCCGGGAAGCCGGGCCCGCCCCGCGCACAGGATTGTGGGAGCTGCAGTCCACGCCAGGTCGCACCCACCGCCCACCGAGGCCTCGTCTTCAGCCCGGCCTCTGGCCCCGCGTCTCGACGCGCAGCCTCCTCCCGGAGGCGACCAGGCCCGCCCGCTCCCTCGAATTGGAAGGCCGGCTCCGCGGCACAAAGGCACTGGCAGCGCGCGCTGTCCAGCGGGTCGCGGTGTCACGGGGGCCCAGTCTTCTCCCAGCGCCACCC
The DNA here is from genome assembly GCA_004027835.1 of Alouatta palliata. Classification (NCBI taxonomy): domain Eukaryota; kingdom Metazoa; phylum Chordata; class Mammalia; order Primates; family Atelidae; genus Alouatta; species Alouatta palliata. The sequence continues at coordinate 14,450 of PVKV010019285.1, forward strand.
TGCGCGGACAGGATGGCTGCGAGCCTGCACCCGAGGGCCAGGCGCCCCAGGTAACCCCGCCCACTCAGCCTCCGGCACCCGCGAGACAGAGCCCAGGGCGCCAACCCCCTCCCCAGGTCCCATGCCACCAGGGAACCCCCTGCCTCCATGCATGCAGCAGGACCAGAGAACCCCCCTCCCCCACCTCGCCAATCCTGCCTCCTCACCCTAGACCCCCTAAGGACACACACACCGAGGATGGGTGACAGGACCAATGGCAGGAACACGGACGTTCAGGACCAGCAGCATCCGCACCTTTATCCGCACTATACGCTGGGCTGGGCAGAGGGTGCCTGGCCCCGGGGACACCACTGTATCACTATAAAACCCAGAGGAAACACGGAGCATGTACAAGTCCAGGGAAAGGGGCCAATGTCACGCAGAGAGGTCACTGTTATCAAAACGCTCCTGGTCGTACACTTCAGCCACCACCTTGCGGCCAGCAAACCAGCGCCCATTGAGGGCCTGGATGGCCTTGTGAGTCTCAGAGGCTATGGAAAACTCCACAAAGATCTTAACAATGATTTCTGCATCCTCTTCTTCGCCTTGCTTCTCTTGGTAGATGATGACACGGTTCACGGCCCCGAACTTGCCACACTCCTCTGTCACCTCCCCTTCCAGGTCGTCATCGATGTCCTTGGGGTCCACCATGTTGCGCAGAACCATGACTGTGGACTGTGGGTGGGGAAAGCTGAGTGCTACGGCCCCACTCCCCCGCCCCCACCGGCCCCGCCCCCTCCCCGCCCCGCGGCGCACCTCCTGCTTGCGGAGCAGCTTCTGCATCACCATGTGGCGGGCGCTGCTGCCCGAGATGCTCATGTGCTCCTGCTCGCTCAGCATCTCTGGCCGTTCCGACTCAGGAAACAGCTCCTCTTCTTCCTTCTCCTTCTTTGGCTCCAGGAGACCCAGTGCCGGAGGACTGGCCAGGATGGGGTTCACCACGCCCACCGAGGGGATGGTGACAGGAATAGGAGGACGGGCTGGAGTCACACCTGCAGCAAAACCAACCAGGTCCAGCAGTCACCCCCCACCAGCCCCCTTCCCAGAAAGGCACAGAGCTAGCCAGCCACAGGTGGCCTGCCCCGGGCTCAGAGGGTTGCACCTAGACTACCTGAGGGCAGCGAGACTAGACATGCCAGGGCAGGAGAGGAGAGGATCTGGACCCACTTAAGACTCACCTGTGATGACTCCAGGTGCCTGGGCAGCCATGACAGCCTGGGGCAAAGCCCCCAGGGGCTGGGCCAGGGTCAACGCTGGGGATACCAGTCCAGGTGTGCCCAGGGTACCCAGCACCGCTGCTCCAGCCACTGCTTCCTATAACCCAAAAGGTCACCATAATCAGTCCCTGGTCTAGCTACTCAAGACCACCTTCAATCAGTCTCCAAGGAATCAGGAGCCCGCCCACCCAGCCGCCATCAGGCTGACACAGCTGTGTGGGCCCTCACCTGAGCCGTGATCTTGGCAGTGGCTGCAGCAGCTGCCACAGCAGCCGCAGGTGGGAGGCCTCCAGGCGTGGCCGGTGTGAGCAAGGGCATGGGTGGTGTGACAGCCTTGCCCACCCGCAAGTACTGGCCACCCAAGTCAAAGAGGTTCATGGAGGATACGGCATCTTGGGACGACTGGGCCTTCTCATACTCTGTGGGCAAGGGCAGCAGTGAGCAGGGCCAGCCCCACTCCCGGGTGGCCCCCATCCTACCTCAGCCGCCCCAGCTCACCAATGAAGCCATAGCCCTTGTGCTTGCCCGTTGTGGGGTCCCGGGCCAGCGTGCAAGACTTGATTTTGCCAAAGGCTTCAAACACACTCTTGATGTCATCGTCTGAGAGGTCCTGGTGCACGGAAGCCACGTAGATGCGGTTGAAGGCCCGGGCCTCCTCAGCCAGCTGATCTATGATGGGCTGGGCCTGTCCTATGTTGCTGGGTCTGCCCACCTGGGGAAGAGGCAGCAAGATGGAGAGACACATCAAGCCAGGCCCAGCCACAAAAGGCTTCTGTGGAGGGGCCACCCTGCATGCCTGTGGGACGGAGGCCTTGTCACCCTGCCTTACCTTGATGTTCCTGCCCCCCAGCATCACCGAGTTCATCTGCTCCAAGGCCAACTGTGCAGCTTCAGGGACCTCATACTCCACGAAGGCAAAGCCCTAGATACAGGGACACACCTGTCAGGCCAGGTGAGACCAGTGGTGAGGGTGAGCCCAAAGTAGGCCGGGGCAGACCAAGCCTGCTGACCTTGTGCTTCATGGTGACGGAGTCCCAGGACATGTCGATGCTCTTGATGGGGCCAAAGGGGGCAAAGGCCTGGCGGATGGTGTCCTCTCCCAGCTCATAGTAGATGGAGCCCACGTAGACACGGCACATTATGGCCAGCGCCCGCTGCCGCTGAGCCGCCATCTGCAGCAGGACAGAGGGGAGAGAACCGCTGGCTGGTCAGGGGTGGCAGGAGGCTGGGCAGCCCACTCCCCTCCTGACCCACCCACTCAGCCCTGCTGTGGGAAGGGCTCTCCACGTGGCAGGAAGGTGCCGGCTCGATCCCTGCAGTCAGGGTGTCGGGGTCGCAGGACCCCACCGCCCCAAGAAGGAAGGCCAGGCCCAGCGGCAGGACGCGGACGCACCCCAGCCCGCCAAGGTCCCAGGCAGACTGCAGCAGCAAAGCCGACAGATGGTCAGGAGGCAGGGTTGTGTGCCCTCCCACCCAGACCATCCCTCCAGTCTGGGGGCCGGGTATCCCAGGCTGGGCTGGGAGATCCTCCCACCGTCCCAGCCAAGGATCACAACAGAAGAGGGAAGGAGGAGCCATCCAAGCGGGAGGGACCCACTGGTTTGGTGGTCGAAGAGAGGAGGGCAGAAGACAGGGCCATCACTGCCCAGAAGAGACCCCAGGGGAGGAGTTCAGGAGCCCGGACGGGGGCTCCCTGAAGAGAGAATGAGGAGCAGCTACTCATGGGGGGCCAACTGAGGTGGGGGCTCATGCTGTGGCCTCCCAGTGCCCTGCAACTCCTCACAAAGGAGCTGCCTGGAGCCCATACCTGCTGCCAAGAGAGCAGGCCCAGGCGAGACCACTGGCCTGGACCCCAGGGGCACCACAAGGTAGCAGAGACCCTAAGAGAAGCCACCAGGCTCATTGGAGCTGGGGAGGTGACAGGCCTGGCCAGTCCAGGTCCTTGGCTACTGTGCTGAGGGACCTCCCCACACCCTCGTGGACAGGTTCTCGCCCTTGCCACCTCACAGGAGACCTGCCAGGCAGGGGACTTCCAGAGCCACACGCAGCGGGCCACAGGGAGACTGTGGGCCAGGGCGGGCAAAGCAGACAGAGCTGGAGCCAGGCCCTGCCCCTCTCCACAAAAGAAGGCCCTGTGGCCAGAGACCAGTTTCCCTCTTTAGACATCAGCTGGCCTAGTACAAGCCAGACCTCCCCATCCCATGGAGAAGCGCCTGGAAGCACCTCTCCGTGTCAAGGGACTTCCCAAGGTGAGGTATCTTCCTTCCAACTAGGAATTCCCTGAAAATGAGACTGTGCTCTCCTCAAACTGGGCCCCTAACAAATTGGCCTCAGGCTCCCTAATCATAGCAAGGCCCCCCAAAGGTGGAATCACATCCCCCTCGATCAGCAGGCTCCCCAGAGACGAGACCAGGCCTGTCCCTCAGGCCATGGTTTCCCCAAGACAGGGCTGTGTCTCCTCTTCAGTGTGGGGCCCCACCCCCAGGCAGGCTGAGAGCTCTCTCCCTGACCGGAACCCCTGCTTGGGCTCCCTTTCAGATGCTTCCGGGAGAGAGCAAGGCGTGTCGTCCCACAGGAGCCACACACACAGGGATGCCCCTCTGCATAGAGGCTCCCAGAGAAGGGGCCGCGTCTTCCCCTCAGGAACCCCGAGACGGGGCCTGGCCTCCCACTCAGCCTGCCTCTGGGGAAAGGGAGGGGCACCTCCTTCCCGGACTCCTCTGCCCACCACAGCCAAGGCCATAGCCGTGGCCCCTGCCCCTTGCTGACAGCCAGGCCCAAGGCCCTGCTTGCCCTTCCCTTGCTCGCTTGGGTCCCCCCACCCCCACCCCATCCATCCATCCTCCCTCCAGAGTCTGATGGGGCCATGAGTTAGGACCCCTCTCTCCTCAGGGGCCTGACCCCAACCCAAGAGCCAGGCAGCCTGGAGACTGATGGGGCTGGAGGCCATGGGTGCACCCCGTGCGTGCAGGTGGTGTGGGCGCAGATGGGCTTGGTGCCGGCAGCTACCCGCCCTGGCCGGCTGCCCTCCGCAGTTACCTGGCCGGTTAGTTTTAAGGTGGGCCCTCAGAGCAGATGGAGGCCTCCCCAGGGGCGGTCCCGGGTGGGTGCCCACACCACTGGCCCCACCACGCCTGGCGCTCTGCTGCGCTCGTCCAGAGCTGGCGGGCAGGGCCGGCCAGGGGAGCAAGGTCCCCAGCACGTGGGCTGCACTGCCCCCCTCTAGCCCTGACTAAGGACATGAGCCCCGGAAGAAGTGAGCATTTCTATTGACCGATTGCAAAGGTGAGAGAGGATCTCCAAAGCCCATTGTCACTGCTGCCATCTGAAAGACAGTAAAGACAGAGTTCAGTCTGTTGGAGCCGAGCCGTCTCCCGCGCTCGTCAACACCTCACGCAGACAGCGGCAAGGCCCGGAGTCCCCGCCCTGCCAGGGAGGCCGCCTGCCTTCCCACACTGCCGGCCGCCAGCACCTGCCCAGGGGGGCCGCAGCGCCCCATGTGCCCCGCCCTGCAGCCTTGCAGCTGGGCCGGCCGGGGCAGAAAAGAAGGGGGGAAGGGGGAAAGGGGGGAGGGAGGGAGGGGGGAGGGAGGAGGGTGGTGGAGCGCTGTGAATAGCCAGGACATCTCCTGGCAGTGTGAATGTCTGAGGGCTGGGCGGGGGCATGAGGCTCGAGGCCCAGGAACCTGTCGGCCTCACACCGGCCTCTTCCCTTGAAGGTATCGCAGCCTCTGGCTACAGGCCTAGAGCAGGGCCCCAGGGGAGGTGCCTCCAGACTGTCCCCTCAGTCCTAGGGCTGAGCCCAGGTGGTCTGGACTCACTGCAGGGTTAGGGGCCTGAGCGGTCTTACCCAGGCCATGGGGGCAGGGAGGCCCATGCCCTGTATGCTGCCACCGTCGGCTGTGCACAGCTGGGGCAGAGGGCACAAGGGAGACCAGAGGCCACAGTGTAACGACCAGGAAGGGGAACGGAGAGCTATAGGCAAGCAGCCAAGGAAAGGGCTGCAGCGCTTTAGGGGCTCCAGCGAGCAACAGGTGGGAAAGGCTGGGCCACTCGTGCCTCAGAGAGGACCCTGAGGGTCCCGAGCATGAGTCTTTGAGAATCGGAGCACTGTAACAGCTTGCGGGGGCGGCCGCAGGCACAGGAGGAGGAAGAGCGTGAAGAGGAGGAGATGGCGGTGGGGAGGGAGGTGGAGGCTCAGCCGGGGCTCACCTGCAGGTTGGTGAGCTGCTGCTGCTGGTGCGCGATGGTCTGCTTCACCAGCACGCTCTTGATGCTCTGCTCCATGGCGTACTTCTTGGCCTGAGAGAGGTGGCAGTGAGGAGCACTGGGGGCCCAGCCCATGGGAGACAGGCCTACCCACCCTGCCCTGGCCCCTGGCCCCCGTTTACTGGCCCACGCCCGCAGTGCCCTGGGGGGTCCGTGCTCACCTTCTGAAGGGCCTCCTGCTGCTCAGGCGTCAGGGGAGGCAGCCCTAACTTGGCGGCCGTGCTCTGCCCGTTCTCCATCTTGATGGAGTCTGTGCCCTGGTGGGGGAGCAGGGGAATCCGTCAGCAGCAAGCTCAAGTTCTCCTGCATGTGGCCCCAGGAGTGCCACCCCACCTGTCTCCCGAACGCTGCACACAGCCTCCGGCCCAGCCCCTTCCCAGAAAGACAGGGCCCTAGCACAGACTGTCCCTTGCCTGGCCTGGACTCAGGTCTGCCCTCTGACATTGCTGTCCCCAGCCCGGGCCTCTGTCTCCCCTGGGACCTATGCAGTAGGACACACACTGAGGCAGGCAGGTACCCTGGAGGCCCTGAGCCAACCCGAGGAGCTGTAGGGCCCAGGCCACAGTGGACCCTAGATAACCAGCTGGAGGCAGGAGAGGGTCTAGCCCCCGGCTGTCAACCTGACCCTAGAACCTCTGTCATACGCCCTGCAGGAGAGCCAGCCTCAGCTATCCTCCAAGGTGGGAGAAAAGGGCCAGGGCCCTCTGGACATTCTGGGGCTCCTTGCTTGGACACAGGCTCCTGCTGTGGGCACAGGCTCAGCTTTCCTGGAGTTTCAAGGGGCCACCCAAGGAGCAGATACAAGGGCCTCTCTCCCAGCAGTGCTCTCCCCGGTCCCTACAGGCACTGTGCACACCTCCCAAAGAACACGGGCCTCTCTCGGGCCACATGAGCCCTAAGGAGGGATCCAGCTCACTTCCACACACTCCTGCATGCATTGTGCCCAGCCCACTGGGAGAAGCCAGGAGCAGACCGGCCAGCACCCTAGCCAGGTAGGCCTGGGCAGTCATAGCCACTGCAGACTCAAGCTGATGCCAACCAGGATTATGCTTATATCCCTTCTGTCAAAATCCATCTCTAAGCTTTTCGCAGAGGGAAGAACGCAACCGCGTGAGCAGGGAGGCCCAGCAGAGCCTGGGGCTGGCAGACAGCATGCCCGCCTGTCTCCCAGCTCAGCATGCACAAAGACCACTGGCCACCAACTGGGCCCTCCCAGACTTCCAGACGCAGCCTTGAGGGACAGCAGAGAAGAGAGGAGGATCCCCAGGACAAACGTGACAAACAAGGACAGAGAGACACAGGAGGCAGGAAGGGGCCGGCTGGCCCAAACCCCATGAACCCCCTCCTGCCTGCTGAGTGCTGGGATGCTGGCCCAGGCTCAAAGGGCAAGAAGCCCTGGAGACCCCTTCCCAGGCAACCAGAGCCCCAAGCAGTCCCTGAAGGTCAAAGGCTGGCTGTGGGTGGCACCAGGTGCTCCAGTCTGGTTCACACCAGGCCTGTACTCATTACCCTCAGTGGGCCCCAAGCCCATTCCTCCTTAGTGGGAAAGAGGGCCCAAGAGCCAGAGGCTGGGGCTTGGGAGCAGGCTGTTACCATGGTAATCAATGCCAATCCCCTCAGCCCCCTAGACACTTTTCAATCTCTTCTTTGTCTTGGTGAACAAAAGCCCCTTCTCCCACCAACCAATGGCCAGCTGGGCGCCAGCCAAGGGCCAGGGAGCGCCGGCTCCCACATCTCCCAGGATCCAGGCTGCATACCACGTCCCAGTCCCAGTCCCACCCCGAGTGTGCCTGGGGGACCAAGAGGAGGGTCCAGCCCCAAGAGGCCGCCAGGCCACCTTGCCGAGGCCCCACTGGAATGCTTTGGAGGCGGGCGCTACCATGGAGAAGCACGAAGAACCCGATGACCCAGCCACAGGCCCAGCTCTACCTCGGAGAGGACCCGCTCCCAAGGCTGGGCCATCCAACAGGCTGAGAACTACCCACACCCGCTCTGGAGCCTGGGGCAGAAAACAGATGGGGAGGGCTGAGTCCCAATCAGACCTATGCTTTGATTTGCGCATTGCTTCATGATTTAAATGAAAACACAGAACTCTGAACCGAAATCTGTATGTCCGGCTAGTAAAGTGCTGCACCTTCCAGAACAGCGGCCCATCCTTCCTGCAAGACGCCAATGCCTAAGAACACACGAGCTCCAGGCCCGAGTGCCCCTGCCCGCCACTGTCAACAGGCCCCTCCTGGTGCGTGGAGCAGGGCAGACACAGAGGGCAAAGGCCGGCTCCACGGCCGGGTGGGAAGGGTGCAGGACTGGCGCCAGGCAAGGGCCGTGGTCCTGCAGGCAGCTGTCTACCCAGAAGGCAGAGAAGGGTCCCCAAGGCTCCTCCCGCCCCGCCCCTGGCCAGCCCTCTCTGGGCCCAGGGACGTACTGGCAGGCGGGCGGGCGGGCAGGCGGGCGGGCGGGCCTGAGGGAGAGGATGCTTAAGGTCAGTACCTGCGGAGGCTTCCATTTGTCTCCCGCTGCCACCACTGCCGCTGCCGCCGCCGGCTCGGACCCCCCTCCTTGCTGGCCATTGACCTGCTGCAGGCAGGAAGGAGATGTTGTAATGGACAGGCACGCCACCCCACCGCCCGGGCCTGCTCTCCTCCCAAGCTAAGGGCTGAGCTCCTCGGGGATGAGCAAGGGAGCCCAGGCAGGGATGCATTCCCCACACGAGGCCCCAGCCCAAACTGCCCTCTCCTCACACCCGACAGCGCGCCCAGAGACCCGGTGGGAAGCAGAGTGGGGTCTGGGGTGGGCCACAGCTACCAGTGCGTCCCAAGAGGGACAGGGAGGAGGGCAGAGAGCACTGTGCTCCTTCCCCCAGGCCAAGGAAAGCCGTCCTCTCCTGCCAGCAGGCTGGATGCCCAAAGGGACCGGCTGGTTGCCCCCCATGCCCTCCTGAGGCAGCAGGGGCGCCTCCCGAGCAGTCTGCACACACCTTGGCCAGCCCACAACTCAGCCCCAGCTCCAGTGACTTCCAGGGCTCTGGCCAAGCCCAGGTCCCAGCCCTCTCCTGAAGAAGCTTTTCAGACCTCCATTCCCTGGCAACAGAACTGACCACAGCTGTCTCCCAGGAGGACAGCCAAGAGCTTGGCCCTCTGCACTCGGTAAGACCCACACTCAAGGGGGCACAGAAAGGAAAAGCGGCTCCACTATGGTCTTGAGGAATGGCAGGGCAAAGATAGGTCACGGGCAGGAGACAGGGAACCTTGTGAGGGTCGGGAGACTTAGCGGAAGGGCCCTGAGACCTACTCTGCCTTCTCAGAGGCCGCACCCTCTGGACGAGACCCACTGGACGAGACCCGCTGGATCTAAGGACAGATGAGGTCAGTGTGCCCGCCCTTGGAGCCATGTGCACAAAGCCAGAAGCTGGGCTGACCCACCAAAGCGTCCCAGGTCCTCCGGCCTCCAGGAGGGGCAGCCGCACAAGCCCAGCTGCACCAGGGCAGGCCAAGCCAGCCCGTGCCCAGAGCTGCTCTCGATGCTGCCAGCATGGGGGTGCTCCAGCTGCCCAGATCAGTCCCACACTCCTAGACACTGCGCCCCGGAGAGAGCGAAAACAAACAAGGACCCCGCGGACACGGGACCCTCCCACTGCATGCACAGCCAGAGCAGAGGCTGCCTGTCTTTTTTTTTTTGAGACAGGGTCTGGTTCCGTCACTCAAGCTGGAGTGTGGCTGGTGCAAGTGCAACCTCCACCTCCCGGCTAACTGGGGCTACAGGCACATGCCACCACACCCCGCGAATTTTGTATTTTTGAGATAGCGGTCTCCACGTTGCCCAAGACGGTCTCAAACAATCCACCTACCTCCACCTCCAAAGTGCAGGCGTTACAGGCGTGGGCCACCATGCCCAGCCAAGCTCAACCTCCAAAGTGCTGGCATTACAGGTGTGGGCCACCATGCCCAGCCAAGCTCAACCTCCAAAGTGCTGGCGTTACAGGCGTGGGCCACCATGCCCAGCCAAGGCTGCCTCTCACTGCCCACAACAAGAGATAGCTTCAGGTCCGTCTCCAGATACCCGTGAACAGGATGAACTCGGGCACTGTCATAACTTCCTGCTCCCCTAAATCCCTGCACTAGCCAACACGTGAACCACAACAGTGCTGACCGTGGGACACGGCTCAGAAAAGCTTTTTCTTGGGAAAAGCCAGCCCACCGCCATTCATGGCAGAAGATGGAAGTTCCCAGCTGCACGCAGCTTAAGGTTCTGTGCTAAGCAGACACTGGGAGAGCTGGGAGGAAACTGATGTTTATGATCTCAGCTAGTCACGTGCTGTCATCTTTAGACAGCAAAAATGGCAGCTTTGTGGTCAGGATGCCCCCAAGTACCAGGCAGCAGTGCCTGGAGAGATGGGAAGCCCCCTGAGGGGTGGTACAGCAGAGGGGCTCTGGGGTGCCAACTCTGGCACTGCCTCTCCTCAGCCCAGAGCAAAGAGGAGTATTTCCACCAGAAGACAAGCAGAGCAAAGCAGGGGCTGGGCATGGTGGCTCACACCTGTAACTCCAGCACTTTGGGAGGCCGACGCAGGAGGATTACTTGAGCCCCGGAATTTGAGACCAGACTGGGCAACATAGCAAGTCCCCGTCTCTATGAAAAAAAATTTTTTTTAAGTAATGTGGGCCGGATGCAGTGGCTTATGCCTGTAATCTCAGCACTTTGGGAGGCCAAGGTGGGTGGATTGCTTGAGGTCAGGAGTTCGAGAACAGATTGCCCAATATGGTGAAACTCCATCTCTACTAAAAATGCAAAAATTAGCTGGGTATAGTGGTGGGCGCCTATAATCCCAGCTACTTGGGAGGCTGAGGTGCTACCACGAGTTGCTTGAACCTAGGAGGCAGAGGTTGCAGTGAGCCGAGACCACCCCACTGCACTCCAGCCTGGGCAACAAAGCGAGACTCCATCGCAAAAAAAGAAAAGAAAAAAAGAAGTAACATGGAGCAAACGACCCAAAGTCTCAAGTCCTCAGGTGCCTCAGCTGGGAAGGGGGATGGCCTGTTTCCTAGGGCTACTGTGAAGATTCAGTGAAATCCCCGCACCCCCCCAACCCCACAACCTGAAGCCCCTGCGCACAGAAAGCAGCAAAGCAAGTCACAGGTTCCAGCAATCATCAGCACTGTTGACAACAACCAGTGTCAGACACCCAGGGCAGAGCTGGCTGCAGGACATCACCTCTGTCACTTCCCTTCATATGGCGAATGCTGCTTACTGTGTGCCCAGGCTCCACACTGGGCACCGCAGAGGCAGCAGAAATGAGAAGAGAGAAAGACATCTCTCTCAGGAGCCTGGTGTCAGCTGCCAGCAGACAAAGAATGCAAAGATCAAAGATGACTTCTGTGGTTTACCAGCACGACAAAGAAAGCATAGGACAAGAAGAGAGCGGCTATGAGGTGTGCCAGGCCATGGCACCCTTGGCAGCCAGGGGGCCTTTCTGTGAGGTGGCACTGCAGGCTGGGTGCCTACAGAAGAAAGCAACTGGGACCGCAAGGGTGATGATCCCAAATGAGAGCTGGTTGGGCTGTCAGTGAAGAGAAGAATGGAGCCAAGAGTCAAAGTGAAGCGATGTATCCAGAAGACCTACCCTTGCTGCAAAGAGGCAGCTGGCCTCATTCCGCAGCCACCAGGCAGAAGGCATGCCCACCCTTAGGTATCTTCTGGCTTCCTTCCCCACCAGGCCACTGTTGGCCAAGTTCAGCTGCTCCATGTAACCTCCCATAAGAGCTGAAGCAGCATGAGACAGGGAACGGGCTCTCGCCCAACCAGGACGGTGGTGAACAGGCAACCCTTCTAGAAGCCTTTCCATCGGATGATTAAAAGAGAAATGGCGGCCGGGCACGGTGGCTCACGCCTGTAATCCCAGTACTTTGGGAGGCTGAGGCGGGAGGATCATGAGGTCAAGAGATCGAGACCATCCTGGTCAACATGGTGAAACCCCGTCTCTACTAAAAATACAAAAAAAATTAGCTGGGCGTGGTGGCGCGCGCCTGTAGTCCCAGCTACTCAGGAGGCTGAGGCAGGAGAGTTGCTTGAACCCGGGCAGCGGAGGTTGCAGTGAGCCGAGGTCGCACCACTGCACTCTAGCCTGGCGCCTGGTGAGTGAGACTCTGTCTCAAAAAAAAAAAAAGAAGAGAGAAATGGCTTAGATCATGGGCTACAGCTCTCTCCTGGAGCCTGATGCAGCAAGCTGGAACCTTGACAATGAAAAAACATTTGTTAACCCCAACAGAATTCAAATGGCACCGAACACCCCGAATGAGAACCCGTTCATGGGGTCAGTATGGCCCACATCCAACTCATCTGACACCACGCCACAGCAGACCTGAGCCCCCATTTAGCCCTCATGGGCACAGGCTGCTGTTCTGCAGGTAACTGGGGAGATGAGGCATCCACTCTCCTGCTCCACTTTCCCAAGTGTCCAGTCCTCCTTCACCATCAACTCTCTGCTGCCTGGAGACAGCGTCTCTGTGAGGTCACCAAATCCTCGACCCTTACCCCTTTTCTCTCTGACATGCCCCTCAAAGGTCACTTACTCCGAAAGAGTAGAGTTAGCTAGCCTTGTGATCACACACTATGCTGCCCCCACAATGCCTCTCTCCCCCTAGGAACTGGTTTCTGCCTCAGTGGGGCATGGGTCCAGCCCCCCAGCTGGGGGCCTAGCAAAGGCCATCTAAGGATACTTCCTGGTTCTATCAATCCAGCCTTTAGTCATTCACCCAAGTTGTCTTCTCGAACAGACCTATCCCATCCCACTGGGTGTGGGCTGCAGGGAGACTGGCAAATAATAAAGGGATGAACTATGGCTGAGAAAAATGCAAGAGGGGATTAGGTCCTCTAAGCTAAGTGGGGTGGAGGAGAGACCAGACCTCATCACGCATGATGTGTTGTGTGCATGGGTGTTCTCCCTCTATGTTAATAACGCCTGTCCTGCCCGGAGAGGTGGGCACTGAGCAGAGCAGGGGGCGGCTCCTTCCTCTGGATGCCCATGCAGCTCCCTCGGACGCCCTGCACATGGCACCCTGGGTGGGAACTGGCTTCTGGTGGGCACTAGACCTCCGACTGCCTAGTTCCCCACTGCGTGCCCAAATCTTCCCGTAGAACTTGGGACAATGCAACTTCTCAAAATACAGAGGAGGGAAGAGAGCACGTCCTTCTTTCCCGAGTGCAGATAAGATAATGGAGACAACCAGATCCCTCTACAAGCACTGGAGAGCGAATTCACAGCTGCAGGCGCAGTGAGCCAACGCCACCCCATGCTCTGAGCTGCAGACCCCTTGCTACATACAGGTCTGACCCTTCTGATCCCATCAACCCGAAGGCCCACGCGTCGCCCCCAGGACCCCACTTCCGTCGTGACCACGGCGCACACACCCGTCGGCAGAGGGAGGACAACGACCCCCGCTTGCCGGACCTAGCGGGCAGGAAGGCAACCCCGCTAGGCTCGCTGGCCCGCCAGGGCCCCACGCCGCGCCCGGGCCCCCGCCCCGCCCCGCCCCGCCCCGCCGGAAGCTGGGGTCCTCAGGCCGGAAACTGAGACCTCCGGCAGGCCTCCGGCGCGCGCCCGCCCCGCCCCCGCCTCGCACGACCCGGGGCCGCAAGGGAGTCTGCGCCGGGTCTGAGAAGACCGCCGCGTCCCTGGGAGGCCCTCTACGCCCAGGCTGGGCTAACGACCCGCCCCCGCCAGCCGAGGGCCGCCCGCGGTCACAGGGGCTCACTTACGAGAGCTATGGTCGCCGTCGCCATCTTGCGTCCGTCGCGGCCGCCGCGAGCGCCACCCACTCCTGCTCCGTCCGTGGTCTCGCGCGATCTGGGCGCCGGCTCACGGAACTCTCGCGAGGAAAGAGGTAAGACCGTGCTTCCGGGGCGGGGAGGGACGGTTAACGCCCCCAGGAGGGGCTACGGAAGGGGCGTGGGCCTAGCGGGGCGGGGCGAGGGGCGGGGCCTTGCGTCTTGGGCGGCCGGGAGCGCGCGCCTTGGGGCCCGAACCGGGAGAGTCTGTCCGCGTGGCCGACGTGGGTGCGCGTAGCACTCCTCGCCGCCCTTCGCCCTTGCGGCCGCCGCTGCGCTTCTCTTCTCTGCCTTTTTTGCAGAAAACGCCGTCGCGGGCGTCGTCCTGAGGCTCTCCGCGAGGAGGCAGGGGAAAGAGCGGGGCCCTCCTGGGCTGGAGGCGTCTTGGGTGACGAAAGGCCCGCGTATTTCAGGCTCACGTCGTGAGATGGGTCGTCCTTGAGTCGCGACATCCCTGGGGCCGGGAAGCCTCGTTTCTTGGCAGCCTTTTCTCCTTCCAGACATTCGTCAGGCGCCAACGCCTCTGGCGTGTGCCCCAGCCATAGGTTGGCTGACATCAGTCGCTCGGCCCGCAGGCCCCCTTAGTCCCTGAACTGGCTTTCATGGCCCAAGGTGTCCATCAATGCTGCCGGGAGAGCTGCCTGTCCTGGACGTTTGCCATCTGCTGCAGCCAGTCCCGAGACCTCAATACGGTCATCTGAAGAAGCCACATCTGTAGGCTCAGGCACCTTCAGCTGCCTGAGACCACAAGGCATCCTCTCTATGCCACAGCGCAGGTCTCCTTTCAACCCTGGGAACGTTTGGAGTTTAATACAGACACTTCTACTTAAATAGGGCAGGATATTCCCCACCTCCCTCCTGCAACCCTTTGAAATGATGAAAGGGGTTTTATAAAGAGAAACCCTGCAAGGGCAAAGAGCTGAGATATTGTAGAGCTGGAGGAAGGTGGACAGCCAGAGCTGCTGCAGCCCACTCGGCTATGGAGGCTGGTGTCTGAGGGTCGTGGGTGAAAGCATGGCCACAGAAAGGAAACCCCAGACCTCTGTCCCTACCCGCTGGGGCTGGCAGGCCCTGCAGTGGCTGGGATGTGAGCTCCCGGAGAGGAGTTCTGAGGCCACACTTAAGCAAGGCCCTGTCTGACAGCCCGAGAGTGAGACTCTGGCCCCTTCCCCTACCTCCACCCCTGAGCTGGGTCTGGCCTCCAGCATGCCATCAGGCCCCTAGCGAGGAGGGTTCCTCTCTGCAGCAGCTCCCAGCTCAAAAGAAAAAACTGGCAGCTAGGGGCAGAGAGGTGCCCAGTAGAATAGCCCAGCCAGATCACTGGCCTTGAAGCTCACGAGGCCGTAAGTACCAGCCACTAAAAGCATCTCACTCTTAAACGCAACTGGACAGCCCAGGATCACCAGACACCAGAGAAAGAAGAAAAGGGACTCAAAAGGAAAAGAGACTATAAAGGAAACAGAAGAAAAATCAAAACTAAAACACCATTCTTAGAGATATTAGAGGTATTACAGCCAATAAGAAGGAACAGGAAGCTATAAAGAACACACAGAGTGAGATAAAATATATGAAGGGAAAGTGAGCAATTCAATAGGCTTTGAAGATGAAGTCTTCCACCTGGTCATGGTGGCTCATGCCTATAAGCCCAGCACTTTGGGAGGTGGAAGTGGGCAGATCACCTGAGGTTGGGAGTTTGAGACCAGCCTGACCAACATGGAGAAACCATGTCTCTACTAAAAATACAAAATTAGCCGGGCATGGTGGCACATGCCTGTAGTCCCAGCTACACAGGAGGCTGAAGCAGGAGAATCGCTTGAACTCAGGAGATGGAGATTGAGGTGAGCTGAGATTGTGCCATTGCACTCCAGCCTAGCCAACAAGAGTGAAACTTCATCTCAAAAAAAAAAAGGATAAAGTCTTCCAGAATGTATAACAACAAAACCAGATAGCTGGAAAGCAGAATAGCAGTAACACAGGCGGGTGCTCTTAGGGCCAGCCTGGCACACAAGGCCTCCACAATGGAGAGGATGGATGAGAGGCAAGGGGCTGGTCTGCCACCACCACTGGGTGAAGTCGTAATCACTACCCTCTGGTGACAGCTTCCCTTGACATAATGTGCACTCAGGGCGCATGGTGCCCAGCACTGTTCTCACACACATTCACTGGTGGGATCCTCACAACCCAGTGCTATGCAGTGGGTACAGCTGTTATCCCCATTTTTACCGATGTGCAACATCACAAGGCAGGGAGCAGCAGAATGGCTCCAGAGCCCGTGCTCTTGCCACTATATGACTGCATCTCAAAAGAGAAGTCCAGGTCACGCACAGTGGCTCACACCTACCTTCCTAGCACTTCGGGAGGCTGAGACAGGAGGATAACTTGGGCCCAGGGGTTCAAGACTAGCCTGAGCAACATAGCAAGGCCACGTCTCTACAAAAAAAATAATTAAAAAAAAAAACCAGCTGGATGTGGTGGCACACGCCTGTAGTGCTGGCTACTAGAGAGGCTAAGGTGGGAGGATCACTTGAGCCCAGAAGTTGGAGGCTACAGTGAGCTGTGATCACACCACTCCACTCCAGCCTGGGTGACAGAGCCAGACCCTGTCTCAAAAAAAAAAAATTTTTTTTAAGTCCAATGTCTAAATAAACTGTCCAGAAAAGAAGGAAATGAGAGAAAGCAACAAAGAGATAAATCAAGAAAATTTCCTAGAACGAAACAGTCATGTTTTCTGAACAATGGGTGTAAGGGAAGTTGTATATCAAGACATATCATTGAGAATTTCCAAAGGAATGGGACAAAGTAAAAAACACAGAGGAGAGATCACAGGTAAAGAGCCAGAGTTCAGAAAGGCACAAGAGTTCTTGAAACTAGAAGAAAATGACATGACACCCTCAAAATCCTTGGAATAAGTGATTTGCAACCAAGCCAAGTTTTCTGTAACCAGTCACACTGTCAAGCATATGTGAGGTTAGCATAAGGACAAACAGGTAAAGACTCCTTAGCTTCCTGTGCACCCTCTCGGGAGACTTGGAGATGTTCCTCCTCAAATGAGGCACATGAAGGAAGAGGAAAGCATTCCAGGACACCGGTGAAGAGTTAACCCATGCTCGGCCACAAGTCTAAGAACAAGCAGCCTGGGCAGGGGGCTCTAGGAAAAGAAGAAACTGAGTGGTCAGTTATGTGATGAGTCCTAAGCTCTGAGAGGATATTCAAGCTTCTCCGGAAACTCAGAAGATGATCGATGACAAACATATATAGAAAACTAGGCAAACAAAAAAGCTAGGCAATTATTAACTCCAGGGAAAACAAAAAGTTGTGCAAGAAATGTCATCCTAGAACACCCTGTTCTCGCCTGAGATGTGTGGTAATGAAGCCGTAATAATACCCATGCAGCTGTGATGCCCATCACACAGGAATGATGCCACAGAAGGAGACTGAGGCCAGTGGCCACCCTCCTCCCAGAGGATGCCAGCTGGGGACACCTAATGTAGAAAAACCAATAAACTGGAGTAAAGGCATGCCCATGAGTTTGAGAAACATGAATTTCAAATGCCTGAAGGAACAGTTAAGAGAATTGAATTTGAGGAGGATCAGAGTAGGAGCCTGCATTTATTATTTATTATTGGCCTCCAAAAAAAAAAAAAAAAACCCATTCCACTTTAAAAGCAATATACATATAATTCTGAACAGATAAAACTTAAAAGGAAAAATTCAACAGACATGGTTACGTGCAGCAATGGCGGTACTGAGGCTTTTCAGTTCAGTTTAATCACTAGTACAATGTTATGTATTTGCTACTGAAACCATTTAGGACCATGCACAGTCGGACAGCTTAGCATCAGGATTTCCATCTAGGATATGGAAATTATTTTAGATTTTGAATTCTGAGTTGGAAGGTGGGAGAATTTGAATCATTTTGTAAATAGTATTGGAATGGTTAAGATAACTGAGATTCACTATTTTGTACATTTAATTTATTTGATATGCCTTGGTAAGTCTTGCTTTGGTTTTTGGTTTTTCGTTGGGGTGCTGTGGTAGGCAGAATGCCACCCTTCCCCCACAAAACAGGTTCATTCCTTAATCCCTGGAACCAGTGAACGTTAGTTTACATGGCAAAATGTGTTCTGCAGATGTGATTAATATTAAAAAGCCTTGAGGAGGGAAGTTAACCTGTGTTATCTGGTTGGGCCCAACCTGATCTCACGAGTCCTTAAGGACAATCTTTCCTGGCTGCAGAGAACCGGAGAAATGGTTCTTGACACAGACTGAACCTGCTGGCTTTGAAGATGGGGGGGGGGGCATGAGCCAAGGAATGTGGGCAGCCTCCACAAGCTGGAAGTGGCCCCAGTTTACAGACAGCAAGGAAGTGGGGACCTTGGCCCTGCCACTGAAAGCGTGTGGATTCTGCCAGCAGCCTGAAGGAGCAGTGGATGGAGTCTCCCCTAGGACCTCCAGGAAGGAAGGCAGCCTGCCAGTCTTGACTCTAGTCCAGTGAGACCCATAGTCGGACTTCCAGACTACAGAACTGCAATAAGTTTGTGTTGTTTTAAGCCGCTAAGTTTGTGATAAATTTTACAGCAGCAGTATAGAACTAATACAGTGGTGTGCCTTCCTGGTTTGACATTTGAAATGCTTTTTAAAAAGCACGAATGCACTAAATTTATACATACAATTTAAAATGTTTAAGGCTGTTTCACTAAATTTGGAATTGGAGGAGAGGCAAGCCAAGAATCAAGAGACCAGGAATGCAGGGGCAGAATCCATGAGGGCATAGAAACCTCAAAGACTGAGCCATGAGTGGAGTGGGAGAGAGGCAGGGAGCCAGGAGCTAACATACTCAGTGGCCCTGGGAGCAGCTGCCCAGGGAGCAGGTGTGGGAGGTAACATGGAGAGGGTGAGTTTGAGGAGCAGAGAGGATGCGGGGTCCCTCAACCCTCCAGGCCAGGGAATGCAGGAGAGAAAAAACCCGTTGGAGGGGCTGCAAGGGCCAGAGGAGATCTGCAGACGGGCTGCACGTCCTGGTCTCAGGGTGGGTAAAGGGCCAAAGAGGTGGCTCCAGGGCGGAGCTGTGTGGGACCAGGGGCTTTGCTGATGACAGCCTCAACTCCAGACCTTCCTGTGGTGTGTTTCTCCTGCCAGGTCCCAGTTGTGCCCAGTGCCATGCCTGACACCTGCAGGTATGTCACCGTTGACTTGCTGTGTAGGCTCCTTGTGTGGGTCTATGATGCCAGCCAGGGATGGCTGCTCTCTCAGACCTCATGGAGCCATTTGCTGGGCAGAGGTCTGTCCAGGGCTTACACTCACCCCCAAGACCCAGAGCTGGGACTCCCTGCAGGGGAGCCTCCTGCGTGCTAAGGAGGCAGTGGCCCTGGCCAGGCAGCCTGGCTAGGAACTCCGCGGAGAGAATCGAGGATATAGGAAGGGGTCCTGGGGTCAGCCCTGATCCTAAGGACCTGGGAGGCCTCATGGATCCCCCACCCCCACCCCATGGCACCTGGAGGCAGAGTCAGCCCCACTCCGCAGGGGGTGGGGGTTTCTTCACCACCCGGGCTTTTGTGCTCCCAGGCACACAGTGGAGGGCGGCCTGGCAGTGCTGGGCTCTCCCCAACGTGGCCTGACCTGGCATGGTCCCCTGGGGCTGGGGCACCGGGTCAGGCCTGGGCCCCGCGGTACTTGAGGAAGGTGCTCTCCAGGAAGGTGGCCAGCTTCGTCCGGTCACCCTGCGGAAGGAGGGAGGCATGGGGGACGGAGGGGTGTGGCCCGCCCTGCACACCCCCTCGGCCCGGCCGCACCACCCCGCCCAGCACACCTCGTGGAGGAAGCCATAGTGCACGAGCTCCGCGGCGAGGTCCTGAGCACTGTCCGCTGGGGCAACGGTGTAAGGCGAGGCATGAGGCCGCTGCGCCTCCGGCCACCCGGGGTCACCACCCGCCGCCCCGGTCCCCCGCCCGCCGCCCCGGTCCCCCGCCCACCGCCCAGGTCCCCCGCCCAGCCTACTTGGGAGCAGATCGTAGGCCAGCTGCCGGTGCAGCCGGTCCTCCATCACCAGAAGCAGAGTGAGCTGGGGAGGTGGCGGGGCGCAGTCGGCGGGGAGTTCGGGGGTCTGCCGGGCCCCCGCCTTCCCCACGGCAGCACCGTCCTCCCAGGCCCCGCTCACATGCCAGCGTGCCTTGTCCTCGCTCCTCTCCAGGTTGCACTGCATCTGGATGACCTGCAGCGGGGAAGGCTGGGACTCACAAACCCAGCAGCAAGAGCACGTGCCACTGTGCCAGAGGGACCCAGAAGGGACAGCGGAGATTGTCAAGGGGGGAATCTCTACGAGGAGCCCATCTCACTGCTGGTGGCCTGGCAAGCTAAGGAAAGCTTCTTAAAGAGTCGACATTGGGGCTGGGTACTGAAGGATGTATAGGAGCTTTCACCACGGAGAGAACAACTTGAACAAAGAAGGAACTGTAGGCATGGAGAAAGGGAGGCTGGCCAGGACAGGACCACACGGAAGTGCACGGTGCCTGCGGGATCAGGCCTCCCAGAGCCTGGGCATCAGCAGAGGACTCCCATGATCTCTGTGGCCAGCCAGGAGTAGGCAGTTTGCCTGTTTAGGACATGAATTCTGGCCCTACTGCACCAAGAGAGGCTCCTGGCCAGTAGGCAGCACTGTAGAAGTCTGGGGAGACACCAGGACGCATGTCCAGGAATCAGCACCCAGGGCTGAGTGAAGAGTGCTGGCGGGTGGAAGGGCCCCAGGTGAGTTCTGGAGGAAGGATGGTTGGAGTGGGTTCAGGGCTGGCAGCAGGATATGGGGGAAGGATCTGAAGGGACATGGAGCCTCCTGGAAAAGGGGAGTGTCCAGCCTGTCCTACAAGCCCCATGACCCCCACCAGAGGGTCAGCCTGGATCCGGTCTCTGGCCGCCTAGAGGAGAGCTGGGCTGTGGGGATCCAGGCCCTGAGAGAAGGAGGGGCACCTCTTGTCTGACTGCTGGCAGGTCTGAGGGCTGGCACTGAGCGGCAAGAGAGAGGCCTCACCTTTCTGGTCTCACAGTCAAAGGGCTCTGGTGTTGGGGTCTTGGCCTTTTGGACCTCTTCTGGGGGTGGGGCCAGCACACGGGGCAGCCCCAGGGGCCGAGTGGCTGCAAAGTTCATCAGTGGGTAGATCCCGTTCCTGGGGACACACCAGGGTAGCTGGGGACTCAGGCCTGACAGCTGCCTGGCCCCCAGCCTTACATCAGCTCTCACCTGACATCCTCCAGGAATTTGTCCAGCTCCATGAAGGAGACCTCCGAGTACCTGGCATGGAGGTGGGAGGCACATGAGGGGCTGGCCAGGGGCGCTGGAAGGGGAGGCTTCTGGGCACTGACTGCTCACCGCCACTGCAGCGGGGGCCTGCGGGGCCGGGGAAGCTCTGCCAACACAGCGTGCAGGTCGATGGCCTTGGTCTTCTCCTCCACCACATTCTCAGGCATGAGGTCTGCGGCCACAGGAGCATCAAGGTGGTGTGCTCAGGCCTTGGGTCCTGCAGAGCCCCCTTCCAAGTCCCAACCTCAGCCTCACTGGCCACCCCCTGGGCTGGCCTGCTGCTCACATTGGTGCTGGATGAAGCAGTGAGCTGCCAGGAGCTTCAGGGAGTGTACCTCGAAGAGCACTCGGTGGAAGAGGAGGCTGTGGGCAGAGGGCCGGCGGGCAGGGTCCCGGGCCAGGCAGCAAAGGATGAACTCCTGGGGCGTGGGGAGGAGGGGCTGGTGGTGTGCAGGGGCTCTCTGCTCTGGTCCCACAGTTTGAGGAGAGGCAGTCCCTGAGTTCCCCATGTCCCTCCTCCTCAGGGACACATGGGACATGCAGGGATGACCACAGGGAGGAGTCCCGGCAGCAGCCAGGCCAGGATCAGGTCCTCCGAGCTTGAGGACAGCTGGGTTCTGGGATTGGAGCACCCATGCTCTGCTTCCCTCAACCCTCAAAAAACCGTGGGGAGTAGGAGCCGTGACCCTCGAGTCACACCTGCAAGCCTCCTACCCACAGCCTTCTGATCGGCCCAGCTCAGGCCCAACACTGGAGACAACCGCGATGGATCCTCACCCTGTCCACATCCGTACCCACTCCGGCTCCAGCTCCCCACCGGCCCCATGCAGGCACCCCTCTCCTGAGGCCATGGAGTGAAGTCTGGACTCCAAGCAGAGGGGCCGGGGATGCAGCTTCCATCCCATACCTCTTTCGCCTGCCTGGCACCCACCATGTCTCCCCACAAGCTGGAAATTTAAAGTCAAGGACTTGGACTGAAGCGGACCCAGGTGCAGAGATTGGCTCTACCACTTACTCTAAAGCCTTGGGCAAAGGACTCATCTCTGAACCTCAGTTTCTTTATCTATAAAATAGGCATGGTGATAGCAGCCACAGAGAAAGGGTCTCTCTTGCCTTTTTGTTCTTAAAATGTGCTGACCCTTCAGGGCCTTCTGGCCTGGAACCAGTATGTGCTCCCACTGAGGTCCTCTTTGGGAGGGTGCAGCCAGCTGGCGCACTCCTCAGCTGCACAAACTGTGATGCTCTCCCAGGCCTGCCTCGAGCACCTTGCTGGCGCTACCTCAGCACCGTGAGCCGGCTGGGGAGGGCAGGGCAAGCTGCTTACCCGCATGTTGGGGTCACTCAGCGAGTGCCTGGCGCGAGCAATGGCCTCCTCTGTGACCCGGGTGTCCCCGTTGGCCTGGATCTCCAGCACAGCCATCTGGGGCACAGAGCCAGGTAAAGCATGGGGAAGGAACCATACAGGTAAGCCAGGCAGGGCACAGCTAAGAGGAGGGCAGAGCACAAGGTGGTGGGGGCAGGCAGTACCTCCAGCGCACACATCCCAAAGGAGAAGATGTCCACAGCGGTCCCATCGGCCACCTCTGAATGAGAGAGAGCACAGGACAGGTAGGACGGAAGTGCAGGGCAGGCACGGGGCACCCGGACCCAGCGCTACTCACCGCCGTACTCTGGGGGGAAGAAGTGCAGGTTCCGAAGCTCCTCTCGCTCAGCGCGCATCGGGCTTCGGAGGTCGTCCGGAAGCGCTGTGGGAGAGCGCAGAGGCTGAGCGGGCGGGACCTCTCCAGGACCCCATCCCTCCAGAGTTCGCACTTACCATTGGAGAAGATTCGGTGCCACACTGCCAAGGGGCGGGAGAAAAAGCGGGGTTAGCTGCTCGGCCCTCGGCTCCAGGAACCTTCCCCTGCCCCACCCCCCTACCCCCCTCCACCCCCCCAGCCCCCTCCACCCCCGCGCCCAGCCCTGCTGGCCAGCACCTGAACCGATCTTGATGAGGCCGTTGTGCTGAATGAAGATGGTGTCGCTCGTCAGGTTCCCGTGGATGATGGGGGGGCTGCAGGCGTGCAGGAAGCTGCAGACGTGGGTAAGGAGCAGGCAGGGGGAGGGGAAAGTAGGAGGAGCCGGTCAGGAGGCGCTGGAGAGATGGGGGCTCCGCGGCGCAACGTCCGGGCCAGCCCAGGCCCTCACCTGAGCGCAGACAGGATCTGTGTGCACCAGCGCTTCCAGGCCTGGCGGCGGACGCACGACTCCGTCGGGTGGGCGCAGGAGAAGTGGCTGGGGCTGCGGAGCCCGCCCCCGCATCCGCGCCCAGCCCCTGTCCGGGGCGCCGGGCACACCCTCCCCATCCCAGTCACCGAGGCTGCCCCAACCCCATCCTCGACCCCATCCTGCTCTCCGGCCGCTCCAGCCCTGCTACCCAGGGCTGCTCCCCAGTCACCGAGGCTGCCCCAACCCCTGCCCCGACCCTATGCTCTTCCCCGGCCGCCCGAGCCCACTCCCCCATACCCGGGCGTTCATGGCCTTGTGGTTCTTCTTGGTCTTTTTGAGGAACTGCTTGAGACTGCCCGATGACACGTATTCTGTGATGAAGATGACCTGCAGGGTGCGAGCTCGGGATTTCCACCAACTGGCTCGTCCCCACGCCCGCCCCACCCGGCCGTGGCCTCTGCCTGCCCAGGGCCTTGTCGGTGCGTACCCTCGCGCCGGCCTCGGAGGCGTCCAGCCAGTACTTGTGCAACTTGACGATGTTGGGGTGGTCCACCAGCACCAGCTGCTCGAACACGGTCTGGATCTTCTCCTGGGGAGGGAGGGTGGTCGCTGGGTGGTCAGCAGGTGGCCACCCGGGCAGGATGAGGAGGGGGCAGTGGTCTCACCTCGTGCGCCGCGAAGGCCTTCCTGTCTCTGAAGTGGAGCTCGTTCCACACCACCTCTACCCCCTCCTCTGTGTCCATGGCTAGGAAGGTGCTCTGAAGCCCTGGCATGTTCCCCTGATTCACCTGGGTGGGGGTGAATAAGGGGTTATGTGTGCCCTGGTGTGTGTCGGGGTTGTGGGTGAGGACTTGGTCCCTGTCCACGCCCTTCCAGTGGGCCCAAGCATGGGCTGCAGGCCCTGAGCCAGTCTGTGGGAAGGTGGGGGCTTGAAGGGTGGCTGAGCTCAGGAGCCAAGGGCTCCTATCCAAGGGCTGGATTTGGAGCAGGTTTCAGGGGGTCTAGGGGGATTCCCCAGAGAGCTAGCGGCTGAGTCCAGAGGCATGGGGAGGTGGTCCCGGGAGGAGACTGGCGCTCAGGGAATCCCAGGGCGTCCGCCAGGGCAAAGGGGTCCAGGGGTGGCAGATTTGCCCACCGCCTGAGAGAGGCTGCGGAGAGGTTTCCAGGCGCCGCGCTCTCCCAGCGCCCCCACGCCCCGCGCGGCCTCCAGGCCCCTCCGGCTCACGGAGGGCGGTGTCACCCCGTGTCCCCGACCCCCGCGCCCACCTGCTCCCGCCGCTTTTGCCAGCGACCGCACGGGCTCTCCTCCAGGATGTCGCTCTCGTCCTCGCTCTCGTCCTCCCGCTCCCGCTCCCGGGCCCGTCTCGGCGCCGCCTCTGGGGCCGCCATGGTTCGGCCGACTCAGGCCACCGCCCTCCGCGCGATCCGCCGCCGGCGCAGCCGCTCCCGGCCCGCCCAGGCCCGGCGCCCAGCGTCCAGCCTAGAGCCGCCGCCGCCGCCTAGAGCCCCAGCCCCGGCTCCGGGAATTGGGAGGCGCCGGCGCGCGGCGGGCGGGCGGGGCCCGGGGGTGGAGCCGGCGCGCCCCTCCGGAGCCGCCTGTGCCTGCCGGAGCCAGAGCGGAGCTTCCCGGGGAGCGGCCGAGCCTGGGCAGCGCCCAGGCCCCGCCCCGCCCCCGCGATGCCCCGCCTCAGGCCCCGCCCCCACCCGTTCCTAAGGTCCTCCGCGAAGCCCCGCCCCAGGCCCCGCCTCACTCCTAGAATCCCCGCCTCTTCTGAGGCCCCGCCCCGTACAGAGGAACCGCCCCCAAGTCCCCGCCCCCTCGGAGGCCCGTCCCGCGCACCGCTCCCGACCCGACCCCTGCCCGCGTCCGGAACCCGGCCTGGGCGGCCCCGAGGACACCCTCGGCCAGCAGCGGTGCATCTGGGGGCCCCCAAGCCCACGGCATCCTCCAGCTGCAGGAGCCCCCGCGGGCTCGAAAGCGGGGCCTGCTCTCTGGGCCACGCACTCCACGCCCCGACCGACCCCTAAGGGACAGGCCGGAGGGACACCGAGGGCGAGAGAGAAGCCCACCAGCAGGCTGACCCGGGCTGGCTTTCATTGGTGGCCCCAAATCTCTCCCTGGCCCGCCCGTCGGTGCCTTCTCCCGCCCACAAGCCCATCTTACCGCCTTCCAGGATGGAGATTTTCTCTTTTCTCCTGAAACACACCCCTCCTTTCTGCGGTTGGCTCCCCTGGGACAGTGGAACCATGAGGGGGCGTCCCCCGGCTCACAGGGACTCTCCCTCCGGAGGCCACTCTCAGCACACCCTCCAGCCACACCGACCACCAGGGCTCTCCCCAGTTGTCACCTAAACCCCCCCTCAGCCCGCAGCCCCTACAGCCTTCCCGTGGTCTCCTCCCTCTCTCAAGGCGGGTCCTCCTCCTTCGCTTTCTCTCTCTGGAGCCCAAATGCCTGTGGCTGTCAGACTTAAACCCGGCTGGAACTCCCGCTCCTCCCCTCCGCGGAGCTCCATGCTCTGGCCGTTTGGGACTCCTCTTTCTTTGTCTGGCAGAGCTGCATCCAGCCCTGCTGCGTCCCCTGCCGTCGCTCTTTCCTGACCAGTCTTGGTCACCAGGCCCCCTGTGTGTGGCTTCCACCAATCCCAAGTGATCCTGCTGAGACCTTCTGCAGTAACGGTTTGGGGTGTTCAAATCCTGCACCCTGAAACGGGCCCTGACCAGCTCCTGGGAGACACCGTCTAAGCCCTTGGCATGTTCTACCTGATTTGAATGTCTGTGTTTACCTGGGCCACATCAGAGTGTATGCCAAGCTTCTCCAACCCACAGCCCACGGGGGCATTCGGCCCAGGACAGCTTTCGATACGGCCCAACACAAATTCTTTCTTGTGATTTTTTTTTAAAGCTCATCAGCTATGTTAGTATTGTGTATTTTATGTGTGGCCCAGGACAATTCTTCCAGTGTGGGCCGGGGAAGATCAAAGACTGGACACTCCTGGTCTGTGCTAACAACGTGGTCCGTGTTGGGGGCCTTGGGCCATGTGGCATCAGCCTGACCTCTGCAGGGACTGGAAGCCAAAGTCAGCCACTTGGGAGGTCAGGTGTGCCTGTGTGACCAACCCAATAAAAACCCTGGACACCAAGGTGCAGAGAGCTTCCCTGGCAGGTGGCATGCTGTGCTCATTGCCATACCTCCGTGCCGGGAGGTTGGGCACTGTCCACACGCCTGCTCTGGGTGGGGAGTGGGGACACCTGCAGACCCATGCTGGACTCTCCCGGGTTCTGTTTCGTGAGTCCTTGCCACTGCTGATTTTAACACATCCATTGCTGTAATAAATAGTATCCTTTCTGAGTTCTGTGAGTCCTTCTAGTGAACCACTGAACCTGAGGGTGGTTTTGGAGAGCCCCCAGTGGTCCCTTCTCACCTCGCATGAGGGCCTAAACATGAAGGCCCAGTAATTGGTCCCCTTACCCAACCTCATGTCCCCTGCCCTCTCCAGCTGAGCCCACCCCAAGTACACGGCCCTGTCCCATCCATCAGACATGACAGGTACTTCCCCTCAGGGTCTCTGCCCTGGTTATACCTTTGCCCAGAATGCCCTTCCCAAACATCCCCTGAGGTCAATTCCTGAGACGCCTGTACTGGTCACAAATCCCGACATCACAGTCCCCATCCTCTTTCCCCTGCTTGACTTGACTTTTCCTGAGGCATTCACCTCCGCCTGACTTGCACGCGGGTTTTTCTCAGTTCTCTTCACTGTCTGTGTACCTGTTGTGATTGGAGCTTCCAGAGGGCAGGGGTGTCTGCTCTTTGTTCCTGTTCTTTCTCTGGTGCAAGGTTGGTGTCTGACGCACAGCAGACTCTCAGCAAACACTTGTTGAATGGATCTGTGGGTGGGCAGGAATGTGTTTTTGGGGGGGAGGGGTGGTCCAGGGAACCCCCTAAGGAGATAAGGCTTGAGCAGAAGAATCTCAACAAATTTCCTCCCCTTTCTCCACCCCCGTAACCAGACACATGTTCTGTGGTAGGTCAAATGGAGTCCCCCAAAAGTCTACACCCTGATCCCTGGTACCTAGGAGCACAGCCTTATTTGAAAACAATGGTCCTTGCAGATGAAAATAAGTTTAGTATCTTGAGATGTTGGGGTGGGCCCTACATTCAGCATTCGATGTCCTTATCAGAGAAAGAAGAGGGATACTTGGGGTGCAGGTAAATAAGGTAGACAGTCACGTGAACATGGAGGCCAGTGTGCCCACAGGCTAAGGCATGCCTGGGACTGCCAGGGCCATGAGTGGTGAGAAGAGAGGCCTGGGATGGATTCTCCCTTCGAGTCTCCAGAAGCAATCAGCCCTGCCGCTACCTCGATTTTGCACTTCCAGCCTCCGGTACAGTGAGCAAGTCTGTGTGTGCTGTTTTAAGCCACTCCTCCATCCCTCAGTCCTGCTCTGGCAGCCAGAGGGGACAAGCACATGCTCTGGGCACAGTAAGAATGGCAGCATGACAACAGCTACATGTTCACACGCAGGGATGCGTCCCAGCACTTACTGCCCTGACTCCGCAGAGTGTGTGGGACTGCTGCCTGCCCATGCACAGTGGCGGGCACTCTGCTGCGGCACGCCCTCTCTGGCCTCACTCAGGCTGTGCGCCTGGGCAGGGGCCCACCCTCCCTGCAGCTCTGCTCTGAGCTTGTCCATCCCTTGATATCCTGCCAGGCCATTTCGATTTATTGAAGGTTCTCTAGGGTTGTTCTTGGCCACGGAGCCATCCACCTACCCTCTTAGCCTAATCTGTGAATTGGGTTTTTTTTTTTTTTTTTTTTTTCAGAGACAGGGTCTCACTGTGTTGCCCTGGAGTGCAGTGGTGTGATCACAGCTCACTGCAGCCTCACATTCCTGAGCTTACGGGAGTCTCCCACCTCAGCCTCCTGAATAACTGGGACTATAGGCACCTGCCACTGCACCCAGCTATTTAAAAATTTTTTTTTTGTAGAGCCAGTCTTTCTATGTTGCCCAGACTGGTCTTGAACTCCTGGGCTCCAGGGATCCTCCTGCCTCAGCCTCCTGAGTATCTGGGAGTGCAGGCCTGAGCTACTGCACCTGGCCCCCTGGGCAATGCCTTGTGACTCCCACCTCAGCCTCCTGAGTATCTGGGAGTGCAGGCCTGAGCCACTGCGCCTGCCCCCTGACCCCTGGGCAGTGCCTTGTGACTCCCACCTCGGCCTCCTGAGTATCTGGGAGTGCAGGCCTGAGCCACTGCGCCTGCCCCCTGACCCCTGGGCAGTGCCTTGTGACTCCCACCTCGGCCTCCTGAGTATCTGGGAGTGCAGGCCTGA